>PVKH010010406.1:0-18268 GCA_004027955.1 Chaetophractus vellerosus | reverse complement strand
AGCCAGATAAATGCTTTCTGTTTTTATAAAGACTTTTGTAGGAGAAAAAGTGAAATGTAGATTTGGATGAGATTTTTAGAGTAGATACAATAGAAGAATGCCTGGTTAAATTGCTAAGTAAAACATATGTTTGAGTGACTGAATGTACATTACTTAAAAAGGCTCTTAAATTTGTTAAATTTTAACAGAAAATTTTTCTCATATTTTTCTCCCAGAATGGTATCTAAAGATAATCAAATATCATTCCTCAATTATGAGATAATTTTCATGCTCCATAAATTTCCTTTTGACTGATACAATCCTTAAAGATTCTTTGTCAAAATAAAAGCTCTATCACATTGTTGTTTTGTGATAAATCATTAATTGGATGTTACTTAATGTAGCAGGTTGGCAGTTTGATATAGTTATGAATTCCAAAAATAGTTATTGGATTATGCTTGTAAACTGGTCTGTTAATCTGGGCATGACTGAGTTATGATTAAGGCATTGTCTGGGCCACATCAGTGGGGCATTGAGCCCCACCCCTTGGTGGGTTGGGAATCAAATATAAAAGGCATGGCAAAGGAGAGAGTTGTAGTAGTTCTGCTGTTGGAGTCTTGAGCTGGAGCCCCAGGAAGTAAGAGAGCTGGGTCATGAGGAAGAAGAGAAGGCCCTGGGAAAAGACATGAGTGATTCACCTGAAAGTCTACAGCTGGCCTTATGGAGAGAGGCAAAGCCTAGAGAGCATCACAGTCTACAGCTGACCTTGTGGAGGAGACAGAGGAGTTGAGCCTGGAGAGAAATAGAACCCTGGGAAGAGAGGAACCCAAAAAGCCTGAACCCTGGCAAATGTTGGCAACTGTCTTGCTCCAACACACGGCAACAGACTTTGGTGAAGGAAAAAATTTTTGCTTTATGTCCTGGTAATTGTAAGCTTCTATTCCAAATAAATACCCTTTATAAAGACCAACAGATTTCTGGTAATTTGAATCAGCACCCCTTTGGCTGACTAATACAAAAGCCATCATCAAAATTCAACATTTTTTGGATAAAGAAGAACACATGGTAATTTCCTCAACATGACATAGTTCATACATGAAAAATTTATAGCTAACATTAAATTCAATAGTGCAAAACTGAAAGGTTTCTCCTGAGCTCAGGAAGAAGACAAGCATGCTCAAATTAATCATTGCTAAACAACATAGTTCTAGAAGGCTTTTGCAGATCAGTTAAGCAAGAAAAAGGAAGGAAAGGCATCCAAATTGGAAAGGAAGAAATAAAACAATTTCTACTTTCAGATGATATTATCCTTATATATAAAAACCCATAAAATACACAAGAAAAGCATTATAGCTAATGGAAAACATCAGCAAAGTCATGAGCTTGAAGATTAATATGCAAAAATTTGATTATATTTCTAAACATCAGCAAAGAATATTCTGAAATGGAAAATTGTTTTTAAAAGTGCATTCAAAATAGTTTCTAAAGAATAAATATTCTAGGAATAAATATAGCCAAAGAGGTGAAAAACTTGTACCTTTATAGACACAAAATAAACCTGGAAATAATTAAAGAAGACTAAAGCATATCCATTGTTCATAGTTATGAAGACTTACTACTTTTAGGATGTCCATACTACCCAAAGGGATTTACAGATCAAAACAATTTTCATCAAAATCCCAGCACACAATTTTACCAAATGGAAAGCCCAGTCCTGAAATTCATATGGAATTGCAAGTTGACTCAAATAGCCAAATGAATATTTTAAATGAACAAATTTGGAGGGTTCACATATTCTGATGTCAAATTTTATTTCAAGGCCACAATAACCAAATCAGGATGACAGTGACATCAGGAAAATTGTATAGATCAATGAAACAAAATTAAGAGTTTGGAAATAAACCCATACACCTGTGGTGTACTGACTTTCTGTCAACATGTAAAGGAAAGAATTTCTCTTCAACAAATGGTTAAGGAAATGGGAATACATACCTCTTCACCCAGACCCCTGGCAACCACCAATATTTAATGGTCTTTATAGCTTAGGCTTTTCCTAAATGTCATTTAGTCAGAATTACACAGCATGTGGCTTTTTCATATTTGATTCTTTCACTCAGCAATATGTATTTATGGTTCCTCCATGATGTTTCTGGCTAGATAGTTCCTTTCTTTTTATTACTGAATAATACTGCAACTCCATTGAATGGAAGTACCAGAGTGTGTTTATACACTCATCTATTCAAAGATATCTTAGTTGCTTCCAATTTTTGACAATTATTAACAATGATTCTATAATCATTCGTTGCTCAATGTTCTTTATGGACATAAATTTTCAACTCATTCAGAAAAAACTTAGCAGTATGATTTCTGATATTGTATAGTATATTTAGAGATTGTCAAAGTCTTCAAAATTGCCAGTAACATTTTGCTTTTCCACCAGGAATAAATTATATATCTTGTGGCTCCACATCTTCCCATAATTTGGTTTTCTCAGTGTTTGAATATTAGCCACTCTAATAGATAAGCATTTGTGTTCAGTGTTTTGTTATGAGGAAAAGGAAATGTTCCAAAAATAGGCCATGGTGATGATTGTACATATCTGTCAATATACCAAAAGTCGGGCCCGGCTAGATAGCTCAGTGGATAAAGAGCTCGCTGGGAAACCACATGGGAGGCCCTGGGTTCGGTTCCCGGGGACCTCTCCTAGCGGGCAGACCGCCTTGAGAATGGAAGCCGCCATGGGCGGGCTGGAGCCACCGTGGGTAGGGCAAAAAGCTGCCATGGACAGGCAAAAGCTGCCATGGGCAGGGCAGGTCGCCTGCAAATCGAGCACAGCCAGCCACCCGCGAACTGGAGCCGGCCGTGATGGAAGCAGAAGCCGCCCACAAGCGGGGAAAGCCGCGCCTGCGCAGTGACCAAGTCTCGGCGCATCGCCGCAACGGGTGGGGGAAGGGGAGATATGTAATAAAAATAAATAAATCTTTTAAAAAAAATATACCAAAAGTCTTTGAATTTCATAATTGAACATTGTGGAGTTAAGCTTTGTGAATTTTATCTCAATTATGTTCTTTAATACAACAATGCACTTCTATAATAAAAGAACGCAAATTAAAAATTTTATTAAGGAAACTAACAAGGGTTGGAGAAGATATGGAGACATTGGGACCCTAACTTTTTTCTCATTGGAGTGCCAAATAGTGAGGTCAGTTTGGATAGCAGTTTGGAGTTTGCTCAAACTTAATTTTAGAATCAACAAGTGCTCAAGAAATCCTACTCCCACCAAAACTATTTAAAACAGATATTTAAACACAAACTTTCACATGAATGTTCTTAGCAGCATTATTCACAGTAGGCAAATTTTTAAATAACCCCAATATCCATCAATTAATGAATGGATAAATGAAATTTTGAATAGCCATAATGTGGAATGTTATTCACAATAAGAACCCATGGTGTACTGAAATATGTTGCAAAATGGATTAACTTTAAAATATATTAAGTGAAAGAAGCCAGATGGAAAAGATCACATATTACATGATACTATTTCTATGAAATATCCAATAAAGGTAAATCAATATATGCAGAAAGCAGAAGAGTGGTTGGCAGGGGATAGTAGAAGGGGGGTTCTGGAATGGCTGGTTAATTGGTACAGGGTTATCTTTGGCATAATTATAATATTTGGAACTAGAGAGAGGTGATGGTTGTACAACATTTTGAATATACAAAAAGACACTGAATTCTATAGTGTAAAATCTTTATATGTTATGTCAATTTTACCTCAAAAATATAAAAACTATTCTTTGTAAGTAATAAATGACTTAAAATATGTTTTTGCATGATCAAAGTAAGTTGTTTTGTAAATCAGTGGTGTTGGTTAATGGTAAAGTTTGCTGTATTGGGGAAATTAATTTTTGACAAATTTAAGCATTTTTGTAATCAATATATCTGTGTACAGCAGTTATGTTGAAGTGGCATTATGAAGAGGATATCCTTGAAGATGTTACTCAATTTTTATAGAATCATGCTGTTATAGTGACTACCTTATTATTAATCAGAATTTATTACATAACATTTGAGGATGGCATAAGTCCAAAATTGGTTTGGTCTGAAGCTGAAGTTTTAGCCAGTAGGGTCATACTCCATCTGGAGCTATAAGGAAGAATCCATTAGCTTGCCTTTTCTATCCTCTAAAGCTTCATTCCTTGCCTTTTTCAGCTTCTGGTAGCTTACAGTCTTCCTTGGCTCTTGGTCCCTTTCAATATCTTCAAAGCATACAGTAAAAGATTTTGAAATCTCTCTGGTCTGGTTGTCATGTTATGTTCCTTATTTCATGTATTAAAGTCTGTATCTGACTCCCCCTTGTAAATATACATGTATTGCACTTGGGGACCACTGGTGTAGTCCAGGATAACACCATAATCTCAACATCCCTATCTTCATCACATGTACAAAGGCCATTTTACTATAATATGTAACATTCACAACTCAAGGTATTAAGACCTGAATATCTTGGGTATTTTGTGGGATCATGGGGCAATTCTGAGTCTACCACATTCCATGAGTCATTTTTCCCCTGGAAACTAATCCATTACACACAGTGGTTGGGTATGAAGATTAAGCCTTGCCTTGGGTCTCACTGTAACACAGGTGACAAACCAGCAGGGAGCTTACCATCCCAATTTGCATGACTCTGATCACTGGATTTTTGAATGTGTGGTGCCTCCACATCTTGACACTACCCTGGCAGAGGATATACTACTACCTGCTTCTGTTGGGTAGGGATGGAAAATAAGCATCCTACTCAGACCCTTATACACCATCATAATAGGTGAAAGAGAGAACTACCTCATTCTTCCAGATGGAGAATGGAATCCCAGATATTTATCTATGCAGTTCTTTTTCCATATTCTATTTAGGATGTATTGTAGCCAATAAAGAAAGCCAGGGTTATACATGCAATAGTAGTATATGTAGTACTCGAATCCATGTTATGGTCAACTTCTTCCAGCTTTTAGAGTCTTTCTATACTTGTTCATTTGTGTGGATATTTCCAAATACTTTATTTACATGTAGATGTTCTAGGAGAAATGGAACTATTGATTAAACCAGAAGCCCTTCCCTCAGGTGAGAAATGGATTTTTGTGAGTGATTAGAACTTCCTGACTCAAACAATTCATGCACATGCATCTTATTTCCCATTGCTGTTTGACCTCAAGTAGCTGTGTTCCAAAATAAGGGACATCAAATGAATAATAAAAAATGTCTTCACAACCTTGTATACTGATGGAATCCAGGCTTCATAGGCCAGATATTCACAGAAGAAAAAAAAGAAGTGTTCCATACACTTGTACAAGAATTGTACTTAACGGAGACACAATATATTCAGGTATCAAGTAATTTACTGGAATATCTTTAGGTATGTTGTGAACATAGATGGTAGAGGTGGGTAATAGAGTGCAATGTTCTTCTGTGGAGGTATGTATCATTAGGTTAGTTCAAAGAAATGGGTGCTACAGGGGTGGCTGTTAAAGACAATGTCAGTTATAGGACATTATGGGACTTTTAGCATGGAAATTTCCAGAATCCTAGGTCATGATTGAATTACACATATTTTATATGTGCTGTTTATTTCTGTTTCATTTATACTAGGAAATAAATACTATGGAGGTTAACATTGTATATTTTACTATTTTTTCCCCAGAAGCTATCATTTTCTGGAACATTTGAGAACATCAATAAGTATAAGTTACTAATATAATTGATCTGAAAAGGTCCCAAAACTTATCACATAGCTCCTGTCTTTACCCTAGGCAACCCCCATGCAGGTTTAACTTACAACAGGGTCCTACTCACTGGGATTTGTTACTTCCTACAAGGTATTTTGATATTAGTGCAATTTATTCTGCACAGAGCGGGAATTTGAATGGAAACATACAGAATGGATTAATAAAGATCAGTATTATGTTAATGAATGAGTGTGGATAAGTACCCCTATCAGTTCTAAGTCATTTTGAAAATGAGGACTTCTTCATATCTGCCATAATCTTCCACTTCACATCCCCTGAGATATCTCTGCATTTTTTGCCACAGGTCAATTGGCACCAAATTTATATTGTAGGGAATATCCCATTCCATTATTCAGTATTGTGGGGATTTTTCATTCCCAGCTCCCCAAAATATTCCAGGACTCACAATATTATTTTCCTTCTCATATTTAAGTTAATTTACATTCCATTTAAATTGTAATCATAATAATGGCATTTCAATGGAGAAATGTATGCACTATCAGGCATTACTGAAATGGAATCTGTTTATTTAAACATATTCAATAATCACTTTTATGCACATACATGTTAACAGTATATGGTATATATGGTACTTCATTTTGTATTGTGCATCTTTCATTTAAAATTCAATGTTAATTTCAGATTCACCCCAGTCATTACAATTTCATTTAGTGCTGAATAAAATACATTTCTATTTTCATGAATCACATTAGACAAATTGCAGGAATATCTTTTACTTCACTTTTAATTGCAAGTACTAATATGTTTGGGATATTTTTCATATTCTTCCTTGTATTTGTTACAAATTTCTGCATTCAACATAGCCAGGCCAGTTCACAACTTTACATTTTTATCTTAATTATTTTTCAATAAAACGTAATTAAGCAATATTTTGAATTCATGTTTGAAGCATGAGGGAGAGCATTCTTGTTAATGGTCTCCTCCAGTCTGATATTCCTGAGTGAATATTTTTGCATTTTGATTTGAGGATTGTCCTTACTTCAGTATGAAAATGTACATACTGATAGAGAAATTTGAAACCACTAAATACTTTCCTTCATTCCTTATACTGTGGTATAAATAAAGTGTTTTTCATGTTTAATTCATTGATTATCTACTCTAACAAAAATTATCTGTTGTTTTCATAGGGTCTCCTACTCCTGTTAAAGATTTTCCTGTCAGACTTTTAGTTTTATTCCTATTACTACTCTGTGTTTATCTTCAGTGCACTTAAGCTGAAGCTCAGCCTATAGACATGGAATTAACTATAAACATGAGTTTCTCTATGGACATGGGACTTGACTGTAGACATGGGATTTTCCAAGTGTAATTCACTCACTCTTTTAAGGTTAAATGAAAAATAAAGGAATTTTAATTGATTACATTAAAATGGAATTATACTTCTGTGTGGATTCTTTATGGTTTAAACAATAGAGCTGTGCTAGAAGACTCTTTTGTATTCATTACATTTATTTATTTTTTTAAAGATTTATTTTTTATTTATTATACGTCCCCCCCCTTCTTTGCTTGTTCTTGCTGTGTTCATTTTTCTCTGCGTTCTTCGTGTCTGCTTGTCTTCCCCTGCTGGGGCGATCTGCTGAGTCAGCTCACTGGCATAGTGACCTGCCTGCTGGTGGGGGCTCACCTTGATTGCAGGGGGTTGCCTTTGCCCACAGGGGCTGGCCTTTTTGCCCACCCATGGGAGCTTGCTGTTGCCTGTGGCAGCATGCCCTGCCCATGGTGGCATGTCCCACCCACATTGGCTTGCTTTCTTGAGGCAGTCCGCCCATTAGAAGAGGCCCGGGGACCAAACCCAGGGCCTCCCATGTGGTAAACTGGCACCCTACCAACTGGGCTATACAGCCAGCCCCTCATTACATTTATAATGTGAGTTTTCTCATGTTTTCTGAGTGTTGAACTTTGACTGAAGGATTTCCCACATAGATGGCATTCATACGGTTTCTCACCAGTGTTAGTTCTCTCATGTTTTCTAAGTGTTGAACTTTGACTGAAAGGTTTTCCACATAGAAGACATTCATATGGTTTTTCTCCGGTGTGAGTTCTTGTATGTTGTCTAAGGTAAGACTTCTGACTGAAGGCTTTCTCACATTGGTGACATTTGAATGATTTCTCTCCAGTGTGTGTGGTCTCATGTCGAATAAGGTTAAAATTTTGACTGAAGGATTTCCCACACAGATGACATTCATACAATTTTTTTCCAGTATGAGTTATCTCATGTCTTCTAAGGGTAGTACTATTCCTGAAGGCTTTCCCACATTGATGGCATTCATAAGGTCTCTCTCCAGTATGGATTTCCACAAGTAGTTTAAGGTTAGGACTACGATTGGAGGATTTCCAACTTAGATGACAGTTATATGATTGACTTTCAATTTGAATTTGCTTACATTGATTGAAGGATTGCTTGTCAGTGGTGACTTCTTGAAATTGTTCTCTATTAAAGGATTTCATTCCCTCAGGAGGAAACACATTTTGAGTTATTGTGCAGCTCTGAATGATATCTTTTCCCAAGTCATTAAATTCAAAGGGATCCTCAAGAGTGTGAGAATTCTCCTGTTGTAATGGACAAGAGAGACTGTTAAATGTTTCCTCACAAATATTCAAGACAATTCTCTATGTATAAATTCTAGACTAATCATTCAGTGAGTCTCCTGTTAAGATTTTTCACATTTTATTTACATTAATATTGCGTGTCATTCTCTTGAATGAATATATTTTCCCTTTTGTAGCATCTTGAAGAGACTTTCACATGCTGAATACATAAAGTTTAATTATAAGGCATTATCAGATGAGTTGCAGGGTGATATAACTTGACTATTGCCTGGAAAACTGGTAATTATGATTTCTAGATGGTGATTTTACAATTTGCACTTCAGATCTTCTCCATCAATTTCATATAAGTCTACAGTTTTATCAAATTGGAAGGAACACCTGTGATCTGACCCTTTTTAGCCATCACTGGGGTTTGTTTATTCCAACCCCTCCCAATAATCTCCATTTTCTCATCTATGAAATGCTTTAACAAATTGTTATGAGATTGGAGAGATAAATGAGCTAATGTGTAAAGCACTTCCTACATAACAAGTACAGATGAAGTACAGGAGATTGGTCTATTATTCATTAAAATGGCAGAGAATCTTGCAGCAACTTGTAACATTTTGCAGAACTTCACAGGCTTCATATAGAACTTGGGATATTTAAGTTCTTACTCTTTCTTCTCTGTAAAACTCAGAGGTTCATTATAAGATATAAGGTTAAGCAGGCCAATAGTATAAGCAGAGAACCCTTGAAACGCTATCCTGAATTAAAATTCTTGCATGATTCCTCTTGGTTTGAGGAGGCCATACCAGGGGCCTCCAAATCCTAGTTATCATGGACAATCTTGTATCTTTTCTTTGATTCTCAAGATCTAATTTGCCTCTTTGTGTCTTCTGGTCTCTCCAGTTCTTCAAATTTTTTCACAGGACCTAAAATTTTACTCTAAATACTAAACTGTTTTTCCTCTATTTACAGCCAAAATCAAGTGAAAAAAATTCCCTCTTCATATGCATCCACATCAAATTTGATTAGAAGTTATTTACAGGAATTGGCTGTAGCTCAATTGGTGGGGCTCTGTTTTACCACATGGGAGGTCCCGGGTTTGGGTCCGGGGGCCTCTTCAAGAGGGAAGACTGCCTTGAGAAGGCAAGGTGCCATGGGTAGGCAAGCTGCCATGGGCAGGGCAAGCCACCGCAGGCAGGGCAAGCCCCCATGAGTGGGGCAATCTGCTGCAAACAGGCAGGCTGCCACGCGGTGAGCTGACTTGGCAGGTTGCCACAATGGGGGGAGAAAAGCAGATGCAGAAGAATGCAAAAATGAACACAGAGGGAGCAAGCAGAAAGGGGGGGATATAAAATAAATAAAAAATAAATCTAAAAAAAAGTTATTTACAAAGAGGGAAATGGTTGATTAGGGATAAATTGGTAATGTGAATTTCAAATATCTTTTTTTTAATTTTTTTTTTATTCCATATCTCCCCTTCCCCCCTGCTGCGGCGACGTGCCAAGACTGGTCATTGCACAGGCACGGCTTTCCCTGCTTGTGGGCGGCTTCTGCTTCCATTCACGGCCGGCTTTCAGTTCACGAGTGGCTGGCTGCGCTCCACTCATGGGCTACCTGCCCTGCCCGTGGCGGCTTTTGCCCTGTCCGTGGCAGTTTTTTGTCCTGCCCACGGTGGCTCTGGCCCACCCATGGTGGCTTGCCATTCTCAAGGCGGTCTGCCCGCTAGGAGAGGTCCCCGGGAACTGAACCTGGGGCCTCCCATGTGGTATGCCGGTGCCCTATCCACTGGTCTATCGAGCCGACCCCTCAAATATCTTTTCAAAATGCAAAAACACATTCTATCTATATACACTTTAAGATTTTGACTATTGAATAAAATAAACAAATTATTTCTTTTTGCATTCTTTGGCCTAACCCTCTCTTCTGTTTCCCTGAATACTACACAACACTTACCTTAGCACATTTTAACAGTGGATTGATTGAAGCCACCTGTTAAAACCTCTGCTTCCCCTTTGGACTATCAAATTGTGTTCTTACTCACCTCTATCACATGTTGTCACCACAATCCTAAGCTCATAACTACCACATAGAAGGTTAATGAGGGAATTATTTCCCCACTAAGGCTGCAGGCTCCATCTCTTATCTGAATACACAGACTTAAGGGGGTCTGGAACAAATTAGTGTAAATATTGGAAAGAAGATTACTTCTCCTTAATTATCCAAGGGTCCTGGATACATTTCCATGGTGCTCAGGTCCTTGAATATCTATTGAGTGTGCCTAGAATATTCAGAGAAATAGGAGAAATCTGCCTATGTTCTTGCAGTTTGTGATGTTATTTCAGTTGAATCAGCAATTCCTCACTCACCAGGGGATGCATTGTCAATAGTCAGACTGTGAGATGTAGTCCTCTGATTTTTCACTCTCAGACAGGCCAAGAAAAAAGCAGGCAATTCTGGGGATGGAGAAAGAAGTCATAAGATTCAGACTTGTCCATGATTTCCAAAACCACCAGTCATGAACAACAAAACCTTCACTTGAAAGTATTCTAGCAATCAACCAACAAAAACATGTAGTGCACTTCAGAAAAACAGGTTGTGGCATCTCATCTCCCAGTGTCATAAGTAATAAGACAATGGGTACTTTTGCTAAAACTATATATATATATATATATATATATATAAATACAGATATATTGCATATCTGAACATGAAAATCATTGACTTTTATGCTAATTAGTCCACAGTTTTCTGAATTTTACATTCTCTTCCTGATTCCAAAGCATAGGTATCCCTAACTAATGCCACATGTGGATTTTTGTCTCCACCCATAGCTGTACACTATGTGTATTAGTCAGGGTTCTCTTGGAAAACAGAATCAACAGGATATATCTGTCAAGAATATAAGATTTTATAAGAGTGTCTCATGCGACCGTGGAGATTCACAAGTCCAGGTTCCACAGGCAGGCTGCAAGCCAGGGGCTCTGATGAAAGACCAATGAAAAGTTCTTGGTGAGTTTCTGGGAGAAGTTGGTTATCCAAAGATGAGCTGGGAAATTCTCTCTGAATGTTGAAATCACTTCCCCTTTTAAGGCAGTCAACTGATTGGATAAAAGCATCATCCATTCTTAACCTATTTCCCTGATTGATGCAGATGTAATCAGCCATCCATGCAGTAAACTCACTGGTGATGGAAGTCCATAAATGCTCTTGTATTACAATTAGCCCAGTGCTTGCAGGACCTAATGCCTGGACCCAATCACCTGGCCAAGTTGACACATTAGCCTCACCATCATGCTATGGAATTCCTTAGACTTAAGTATTCTTGGTTCATGAGCTAGATAAGTTTCTCTAAAATCCCTACCAGTCTTCTGGTCACTCACTCACTTCCTGCTCTAACTTCAGCTCCTTCTATTTTATACACTGGCCCTAAATCATTTTGGTTTCACATGGGATTTCTAGAAACATCACACCCTCAACCATAACTTTTAAATATTTCCCCAATAGATTTTGATCCCATTGATGCAAATTAAAAATCTAATTCATGACTGTATTTATCAATAAAAAGATTTAGATCATTTGGGGGGATCAATATCATCCATCCTCTAAATCTAGCACTTAAACATCCTTCTCAGAAAGTAGCAGGAGTAAATAATATAAAGAGGCTCAGCAAATATAGAATGGATGGGTGCAGGAAAATATGTTTGCATCATCTGATATTTTAGCAAAATGTTTATGAAATCCTGTCCTATATTAATCTTTAGCTGCAACATCCTTGTCTATAGTATATGTGAAAGTATTAATCATTTATAGAGTATAAATCCTCCCTTTAAAACTTTATTGGCAATTAATTTTATTCATGGGCAAATGATGATAATGTGTTATAAACAGAATAAAACACCTGTTTGTTGCTGAATTTTAGGAAAAAAAGTTTAAATCCTACATATATCTGCTAATTTTATTATCAGAATAATCCTGTTGATTATGGTTTATTTACCAGTATAAGACAGGGCATGATCAGAGGTTGAGAAAATTTTAGTAAAATGACAAAATTACTTGGCTTGAAAATAGCAAAGCTAGAATTTGAATTTTGCTCTGCTTATCTAGCAGGCTTAAACTCCTAGAGCATTATACACTATACTTAGGTTTTACCTGAAATGTCCCATGTCACATCAATGATCAGAGGACACAATCTGTAATTATAATGAACTCTATTTGATTACTCACATAATTACTCCTCATGCCCAGATTTACCTACTACATGGGAGCCTCCAGTGCCTTGATACCTCTTGCCAAACATCAGCACCTTTCCAGACTCTATCCTCTTTATAAATGTCTAGATTAAACCACAATTACTCATTTCAACACTTACAAAGGTCATCATTTTAATTTTTAAACAAATATCTTAATATTGTTACATCTACCAATAAACACTCTATATAAGTACTTTTTCTACAATTGCATCTGACACAGCATGCAACCAGGATATTGCTCCTGGTATAAACACAATCACAACTCCTGGTGGCTATCAAATATATCTGGCAACTCTACTATCTTGATAATTAAATAATCTTTCCACTCTCCATAAATACATAAATATGACAATTAACTTACACTCAGTAGACCATCTATCCAAAATTTCTGATGTCCGATTAAACAATTTTCTTCTGAATAAAATTCATATAAAAATAAAGGAAGGCATGGTGATATTTTTCTCCACTACTAACCAGAACCAAAATAGATTGGAAAAACCAGAGAAGCTGTTTTTGTTGGAGATACTGTCACTAAACTGAGATCTCAAACTTTCTCTCTCTAGAAATAAAAAGTTTTGGTTGTCAGTGCTCTTCTTAGGCAGTCAATGAGTTCATGAGTCATATAAACCAAATGATGCATCCTGAGTAACTTGGATGCCCAATCAAGATAAGTCTAATTAAGATATATCTCTTTACACAAAATATTTTACCTACAATATGGTAAATATACGATGCAATTAAGGAAAAGAGATTATGTCCTTTAACTCTGACATTCTTCTAAATATCTCAAAAACAAACCTCACATTTTTCTTCAGATATCTCACTCCTTTGTGGATTTTGATGGTTCTGGGTTATAATGCAGAAAATATGAAACTAGTGAAACATTAATGTCCATTATTTCTAAGACACCTTGTCATATATTAACATTCTGTCAGGCTGAGGGTTTCAGTGTGATTCAAAATAAGTAGGAATGTTTGTGCTGAAACTTTATCTTCAAAGAAAAAGTATGTTTCATGGTTCCAGATTTTAGATATTTTATTATCACAAAAGAGAAAGGATATATAGACTAAATCATATTAAATCAGATTTAGATTTCCTGAGGATTGTGAATCAATGCAACCTTCAAAATATTAGGGAATTCTAGAAAAATGAATATAGTTTCATTATTGTTTTTTGTATAAATATTATGTAGTTTAATATTTAATGAATAGATCACTGTGGGTATATATGCTGAAGGCTTCATTTCTTGAGATGGGAAGTCTCTCTTGGGAAACACCATTAATTTAGCTGAGATTTTCAAAATTTTGCTGGGAAAAGCCTTGGAAAATTTTTGTGGAGACTGAAATTAGTGTAGAGAATTTTTTTCAGGTTGAGATCTCACAGAAACCATTGTGCCATCAGTTACTGATTTACAGTTAAGTGACTGGAATGGAGAGGACAGTCAGCTAGTGTATTTCAGGGTGGGAATCCCATGGTAAATGCAAACATCCTTCTTCTAATGCTAGTAGAAACCAAATGAATAATTAAAAGGAGGAAAATTATATGATATGTTTTCAAATGAGTCAAATACTGAGGAAAGGAATGAAGGCATTAAGAAGGAAATTGGTGAATTTTAAAAATTAGATGATGGTTACTTGGCATAGGAGCTTGGAAGTGAAACTGCAAGTAGACAGTATGGAAATAAAATAAATGACAGAATAAACAAAACATAAGTACTTATTTTTATGTTGTCAGATATATAATTGAGCTTTAATGATGTGTTATACCTTGTCCTAAATAATGAGCATTCAGTTTTGAAAAATGACATTTCTTTTCCTGAGGGCATATAAAGAACTAATAAAAATTATAATTATATTACAAATTCAGTTAGTATATGAAACTAATAGACAAGATTTTAGCAGAGAATTAAACTTCATAGTTGGTTAGAGACATTATAGGGAAGTACTGTATGCAGTAGCATTATACAAAGCTTATCAGAAGGCTCTCTCTGCCTGGAGAAGCCTGCACCAAATCTTGGTGTGTATTTCCATCTTTCTCTCCCATTTCTCACAAGTTCTGTTCTTTCTCCAAATTCCCAATAATTTTTTTTACTGGCCTACCTTTAAAAAAACTTATCAGAAGGCTAATAACTAGGAATAGACTAATAGAAATCAGTGCTAAGTAATAGATGAGTAGAGAAAAAAGTAAGAACAATCTAAATACAAGAGAAGAATTCATTGGTAATTTCATTAGACTGGTGATTAATTGTAGGCAATTATTTGATGAGTAAAAAAAAGATGTTTGCCAAGAATTGCTCCAAGTTTTAAACCCCTGGTGGCCATTTAAGGCCGCTCTTTATTATTTGGATTATAGCAGAATAATTTTGGCACAAGTCCACTGAGTAGCTGATGAGGAACCTTTCAAATATCCTGGTGGAGAATTTTTTGTTCCAATCTATGCCTATGATGTGAGAGTTGAACTGTAGAGATGTATCTATGAATAGAAATGATACATTATATCAAAGGATTGGAAGAGGTTTCCTAGGTAGAGAGTATAGAGGGAGAATAATAGGAATGGCTGGGACCAATTCCTGAGGATTTTCAATGTTTAATATTTGAGAAAGATTCTTCAAATGCCAAGAAAGCTTGACCAGGGAAATCACAGGAAAACCAGGAGAGGGAGGGCCCTAGGAGATCAGGAAAGGATGGTCTCTAGAGCAGCAGTTCTTAACATTTTTTGTTCCATGGACCTAGTTACCAGTCGGGTGAAAAACATGGACCACTTCTCAGAATGTATTGGAAGATAGTTTTATGACATTCAACTAGCATAGGGTCTAACAACTAACATAATTTCAAAGTATGGATGAGCATAAGTGATTTTTCAAAATATGCAACAACTGTAATGTGATATAAAATGAATACCACTGTAATTTATTGCATACATTCACACATGAAGGTAATGCTAGATTTCAGTTAGAGGTCAGAGAAAATAAAGATAATAAGTTGATTTTTTTTTCAATTCCAGTCCACATACTCCTTGGGGGTCCATGGATCCCTGGTTAAGAACTCTTGCTCTAAAAGAAATCATTGAATTTGTTGAGGAATCATGTATAATGAGGAAACATTCAATGATGTACAGATATTTTGAAAACGTGTCTTTCAGTAGTAGTGCTCTTAATTGTAGAAGGTGTAAACAAACTGGAAGATGTTGAGGAACCACAAGAGATTAGCACAAAGGTTTAAGTGCTGTTCTTTGAATAAGGTTGACCAAAATGTAAGAGGCATGAAATAAATGGGGGAACTATAAAAGATGTTAATAAATTTTAAAGATATTTAAAGATATTAAATTGCTGGCATAAGAAAAATGTTTGTAAATTGATAGGACTTATAAAATGAGAATTGACTGAGTCTGTATCACATCTGATTTTATGGAGTACTCACCAGAACTGAAACTGTAGAAGACAGTGATGCCAAATAGATTCTGAGGCAGATTTCATAGGAAAACAGTATTCTCTTTTCTCCCAAAGCTGAACTGTCCAGTGTCTTCTTCTCTAGTCAAATGCCTTCTCCAGTTTTCCTTACACTTTTATAGGAAAAAACAGTGAGTAAACCTAATCAGTGCTACAGCCCAGAGTAAATACCCTGATTACATATATACTTAACTTAATCAGGACTTGTTAGCTTTGATTGGATTTATCACACTCAATTCTTTTTGGTTACTAAAAGTCAATACACATTTCATGACAATATACAGCTCATTATTTTTCTTTGTCAGCCCACCACCTTGTGAACTCTATAAATTTCTGATAAGAAATTGGCACTTTACTGAGAATTCTGTGTACATGATGAGTCACTTCTCTCTTACTGTTTTTAAGATTCTTTCTTTGTGTCTGGTATTCAACAGTTTGTTTATGTATGTCACATACTCCAGAGAAAAATAACCAACAGGAAATATAAATTTATATATATTCATATATATATATATCCTCAGACTGGTAATTCCAATTATCCTATCTTCAACTTTGCTAATTCTTTCTTCTGTCCAAACTTTTTTAGTTATGTAGTTTTCAACTACAGAATTTCTGTGCAATTCTTTTTTTAAGAATTCAATTTTATTGCTACATATTAATAAAGCATATAATTCATCCAAAGTGTGCAATCAATGGTATTTAGCATAATCATATAGTTGTACATTCATCTCTTGAATCATTATTAGAGCATTTTCATTATATCAATAATAAACAAAAAACACATAAGAGAATTGTTTACCTCTCAATCTCTCTATGATTCCCCTACTGTACATGGCTATTCTTGCACAATTATTTATTTACTTATTAAGCAGTTTTATTGAGATACATTCACATACCATATGATCTATCTAAAGTGTATAACCAATGGCTTTTAATATTATCACAATGTCATGCATTCATCATCACAAAAAGAATTTAGAATTATTTTATTACTCAAAACAAAACAAAACAAACTTTTAAATGCACCTTGACAGATTATCATTTAGTACAGTAGGTGACATGGCCATCATGGTACTATTGGCTCTCCATTCAGCTTGCTTGTAGCATCCAAAGTGAGCAGATGATTTTGTGGTTCCTTGTAGGTTAGAATTAACACACTAGGTTTGCTATACCAGATGTGGAGGCAGGCTGACCCAGAATGGCAAAGAAAGCCCTTTGCTGGTCAAACTGAACTTGGAAAGGCACCTGTGCCAAGCTACCCAGAGGGTAGAACAGCTTCTTGGACCAGGTGCTCTGGAAATACATTGTTCTCTTGGAACCTGAGATGCCACAGCCCTGGGTGGCCCCAGGCCCAGTCCATCACACTCAGCAACCACAGGACAGATGCCTGCCTTCCACACTGCCACAGACCATGTCCGCTGCAGTGGAGGTGGCAGCTTGGAACATCTGCCACCAAAGGGACATTGTGACAACAGCACCCCATGCTGACAAGGTGACTGTACCGGACTCAACTTTAAACCCTCATAAAATGTTGGAGAATAAAGAGATATATCATTTTTTGAAAGGTCTTTTAAAAAATATTTTTATTTATTCAATACATACTTCTGCATGATTTCTTTGAACCAGGAAATTTTAAGCTCCTGCATATACAGCAGGGAGCCATACACCACTATCTATGGAAAACGAGCTAAAAATCCATGCAGGAAATATAGAATTAAAATACAAGAGAAATGGCCAAATATGAAATTCTGTTATGGGGTATTAAAAATGTGACAAAGGGGCCGGCTGTAGCCCAGTGGATAGGGTGCCAGTTCACCATATGGGAGGCCCCAGGTTCAGGTCCCACGGGCCTCTCCAAGCAGGCAGACTGCCTTGAGAGGGCAAGACACTGTAGGCAGGGCAGAGCCGCTGTGGGCAGGGCAAAAAGCTGCCAAGTGCAGGGCAAGTTGCCTGCAAACAGAGCAGAGCTACCCACGAACAGAGCAGAGCAGCCCATGAGCAGAGCAGAGCTGCCCGCCAGCGGGGCAAGCTGCCTGCGTGGTGAACTGACTCGGCACATCACCGCAACAAGGGGAGACAAAGCAGACACAGAAGAATGCAAAAATGAACACAGTAAGAACAAGCAGAAAGGTGGGGATATGTAACAAAAACAACAACAAAAAAAATGTGACAAAATAGAATATATTGTTAAGATGGAGAATTGAAGAGGGGAGTGATAGGGCAGAGGCCACATAGTATTCTCCAGG
>PVKH010010405.1:5099-18364 GCA_004027955.1 Chaetophractus vellerosus | reverse complement strand
TTTTTTTTTTTTAGTTTTAGACATTCTTGTAGGTGTGTCAAATAGTTTTATGGTTTGAAAATACAAGCTTCTAATAGCTAATGATGTTGAGAATCTTTTTATGTACTTATTTGCCGTACTGGGTAGAGTCTTTGATGCAGTGTCTGTGAAAATCATCTATTTTAAAAATTGGGTTATTTGTATTTTGCTTCAAGTTTTGTGTTATGCACTCTGGGTATGAGTACTTTGTCAAATTTGTGATTTGCAAATATTTTCTCTAGTCAGCGGCTTGTTGTGTCATTCTTTTCAGCATACACTGCAAATTGTTTCTAATTTTGATAAAGTTCACATCAATTTTTACTTTTACAGATTGTGCTTTTGGCATTATGCTTAAGAACTCTTTCAAAGATTTTATCTTATGTTTTCTTTTTAAAGCTTTATATTTTACATTTTTTGATTTATGTTTGTTTTGAGTTAATGTTTGTATAAGGTATGAATGTTAGGTCAGTGTTTCTCTTCTTATTTATTTATTTATTTTGCATACAGATTCCTATTGTTCAACAACCATTTGTTGAAAAGACTACCTTACCCCATTATTACTAATGTGTTGTCATCTCTGGCTGTTTTCAAGATTTTTCCTTTATAATAGTTTTCAGCAATTTCATTAATGATGTGTCTGGATTCTGATTTCTTTGAGTTTATCCTGTTTAAGTTTCTATAAGCTCCTCAAAGCTGCAAGTTTATGTCTTTCATGGAATTTTGGGAGTTGTCAGTCCACGTTTTTTTTAAAATTGTGGTAAAAAAACAGATAAAAAGTCATTTTAACCATGAAAAGAGGACAATTCTATGACATTAAGTGCATTGACAGTGCTGTGTAACTTTCACCACAATATTCAACCCCAAACAAAAACTTGTATTCACCTAGCAATTATTTCTCATTCCCCTCTCTCACCCCTGTTCACCATTCTTCTGCTTTCTATCTCTGAGTTTGCTTATTCTAAGTTTGTTATACAAAATAAATCCTACAGTCATTGTCCTTTTATGTCTAGCTTATGTCACTCAAAATGTTCATCCATATTTTCACATGTCACATTCAAGTCCATCCATGTTTACACATTTCATATCCAAGGTCCATCCATTTCACATGTCAGTACTCATGTCCCCACCCTCAATCCTGACTCTAGCTATTTTTGCCCCCTCTCCCATTTTCTTTGTCAGTTGATTTTATTGAAATTTTGAAAAATGCAAATTTTGGTTTTGTTTATTCCATTGTCTTTATGTTCTCTATTTCCTTTTTATTTGCTCTAATCTTTACCATTTCATTCCTTCTACTAACTTTGGGCTTAGTTTGCTCTTCTTGTGTTAGTTTTTTAGGTGTGAAGATAGGCTAAGGAGTTGTGATCTTTCTTCCTTTTTTTAACATAGGCATTTAGAGCTATACATTTTGAGCACTGCTTTGTTGCATCCTCTAAGTTTTGGTAGGTTTTCATTGTGCTCACATCTAGAAATTTCTTAATTTTCCCTGTGATTTCTTCTTTGACCCATTGGTTGTTTAATAGTGTGCTAATTTCCGTGTTTGTACATTTTCATGTTTTCTTTTTTAATTTCTAGCTTTATTGAATTGTGAGTTGAGAAGACACTTTAATGATGTGAACATTTTTAAACTTAGTATGATTTTATTTGTGACATAACATGCTTTACCCTGAAAAATGTTCCATGTGCATGAAAATGAGCACTCTGCTGTCACTGGGTAGAGTGCTTTATATGTGTCCATTAGATCTAATTTGTTAATAGTGTTGCTCGAGTCCCCTATTTCCTCATTTTCCTTTTAGATGTTCTATCAGTTATTGAATAGTACAACTATTATTGTAGACCTATCTATTTTTCTCTTCTTTGGCCAAATTTTTTCATGTATATTGGGGCTCTGTTGTGAGCAGCCTTAGTTGAAGAATGTGATGTAATTTGACTTCAAAAAGATTCTTCTAGAACTAAACTATTTCATTCAGGCTTTGCTAAAGCCCTCTGGAATTGGGAAGCACCTGCAAGCCAATGAATTTGGATTCTAAGTTGTCTGTGAAATTTCCTCATGGACCCTGGAGGTGGGCTGAAGCCAAGCACCTCTACAGCTGCTCAGTGGTATGTAAAAGGTAAGTGGCATAGCACATGTTCACTGACAGCAGAATTTCTGAGAAGGGGCACCCAGCTGGACACAGGCTGTCCACTGCAGAGTGAACACAAAGCCTTTCTGAAGAGGTGCACTGTCAGATGTATCATTTTAACTGGGAAGTGAAGAAATTCAAGCATGTGTCAACCTGTAGAATGTGCACAGATATTTCCAACCATCTTCTATGATCCATCATTTAAACAAAGCTCACCACTAGGTACCTGGCTGGCTCAAACTGTACAAAGCCCCAGGCCCTGAAGCAGTCCCTTTGGAAGCTCTGTGGGGGGTGAATCAGATGCCTGAACCTCTTGCATGGCTGAAGGAATGTTATCTACCAAAGAAGACAAAGCCAGTCATTTTTATAAAACTCAAAACCATTCCAAAGGAAAACAGGACAACAGTGTGTGTTGTCCTGTTGTAGAGGGCTGAATGGTGGCCCTTAAAAGACATGTCCAAGTTCTAATCTCAAGAACACGCAGATTCAGTTGGATAAAGGATCTTTGTAGAAGCAACTAAGTTGATGGTGGCAGAATGAAATCATCCTGGGTTCAGGGAAGGCGCCAAATCCAATGACTGATATCTTTATAAGGAGAGGACAGAGAGACACACAAAAGATGGCCATGTGACAATGGGGCAGAGACTGATCGTCTTCAAGCTACAAGCCATGGAACACCAACTTCTAGCCCCACCAAAAGGTGGGAGAGGGGCATGGAATGGGCCCTCCTTCAGAGCCTCCAGAAAGAACCAGCCTGCTGACACCTTGACTTAGGACTTCTGACATCAGCACCTGTGAGAAAAATTTACATTCTTTTAAGCCACCCAGGTTGTGACAATTTGTTATGGCATCCCCAGGAAAAATAAAAGGTGTTTTAGTGCAAGCTGCCCCCAGCCAAAGTGACAGGCCACAATAGAGATTCTGGAAATGCTCACCTGTGAGCCCCCAGGGGAAGCAGCCCTTTGAGGACCCCGAGACATGCTCTGCTGCAATTTCCTGTGTTTCTCTGAACTGCTCCTAAATGAGCTGACCCAGCTCAGGTACTGGTGCCTGCAGGAGCTCAGGAAACATTTATCATGTGAAGGAGCCTACAGATGTCCTGGTAAAGGTTTCAGTTTTACTGGGACACTCCCATTGTCTGCCTTTGTCTTCAGTGGGGGACACAAGGTCAGTTTACCAGAAAGGGCTTGGAGTGGGTTTCCCAGAAGAGGTTGGGCAAATCCCAGAATTCCCCATTGGTGCCCCTGCCCAGCCCTTGCTCTTCCTGCCTGAAGCCCTCTCAGAGTCCTGGGGATAGTCTTCTTGGGACATTCTTTTTAAGCGCTGCCAAGCAGAGGCAAGATGTGTAGAGCCTGTGCTCTGTGTGCTTCAGTTTGCCCTGACACTCCACCTCAGCACAGAACCCTGTCTTCCAGGACTGATGCTGTTTGTTCTGCCTCAACAAAGATGGACAACTAGAGGGCAAGCAACACCATCCTCTGCCCCCTCTCCACTGAGTGGGTCAACCACATTTTTCCAATGTTTCATCAACTGGTGATTTTCTGGGTGTCCTGCAACCACTGCAGAACCCCAGCCAAGTCAATGCCCTTGTGGTCACTGATTGGCACAGGCAATGATGTCAGGGAGCCTGACCAATGACATTATTTCCTCCATGGTCATGTAACAGAACAGATCACCTTACACCTTATTGAAGAGTATCAGGACCAACACTTCTGGAAGTTGTTCTGCAGAAAGTAGCCCCAAGTGATGCCCACAGGATGCAGAAAGCTGGGAGAGTTTGGATACATGCATAATGAACTGGGGAGCAAGACAGCTTCCATAGCAACTGGGCCAGATGGGACCCATGCACCCCCAACCCCAGCCTTAGATAGTTATGGTTCTCTAATCCTCAGTGTCTGTAAGGTTGGTGTCTGTGTTAGGCTGTGTTGGTGGATGCACCCCCAGGCTGCACTTTCTGTCCCTGGAGCTCAGCTTTGCCACACAGTTAAGGTCCCCAAGCAGAGGCAGAGACAGCAGACAGTACTCCCTGGACCCCTGGCCTGCCAGCCACTGGCAAAAGTATGTACCACAGTCACTTCACCAGCAGAGTCTCCCTGATGCCCATGGTCCTCAGCAGGAGACACAACTCCCCATTTTCCTTTCTTGATGTGTGTAATGTTATAGATACAAATCAGTGTTAATCAAGGAACCTACATTTTATGGTTTTACTCAGTATGATTTTCACTGCTTATTTTAAATTGTAAACAAGTTAAATATGCAATGAAATAAATATATTTGTTTTTAGAAACAGCAGTATTCTGTCTATATCTTCCATCTTGTTTTTTGGCTCCCCAGAATTATACACTTCCAACTTCAGCAGATGATTAAATTGTATATATATTTCCATACTTCTAATTGATGTGCATGAGTTTTCTCTCTTTCTTGGTACCAAACTTCTCCATAAGTGTTCAAATTTCTCATCTTACATACATATTTCTATCATATTCATTTGGTCTGACATATTTGTGAGACAAATTAAATGTTGCCATATTGTTATATTTTTGAGCTGGTCTTTAGTTTTCACAGAGGTGTTACTCAGATTTTGGTGATCCCTGGGTCTTGTCTCATACTGAAGAGTGGTAATATAAAAATGAACTAGAGCTTTAAATATGAAAAGCCTTCAGTGTATTAACTTCACCTATGTGTATTCTGTCTGGGCTATGCTATAGAGGACCCCTTGATGTCACTAAAATTTGGTCTTAAGTCACAAAGCAAAATCTAAGACATTTTACATTATGTGTGTCTTGAAATAACAATTATCACCAAGTTCAATCTTGACGAATAATCCATTTTAGGCCTTATTTCTTTGTTGGTTAATTCTTCATTCATGTATAACACATTATCAGAAGAGTTCACAAACCATAAAAATTCTCCTTAACTAGATATAAGAAATTAGCTGAAAGGAATGAACAACTCAAACTAGAACTTCATATACCAAAAAGGTAGTGAGAGATATCAGCAAGATGATGGATTATGCAGATTCCATCCTTCTCTCTCTCTCTGTGTGTGTGTGTGTGTGTGTGTGTGTGTGTGTGTGTAGCACCAGAACCAACTTTTTGAAGATCTCTGGATATCAATAAAAAGTTTACAGTATGAGTTACAGAAATATGGCATTGGAGTAGGTCACGCAGGGTGTAATACTCTTACAAAATAAAGGAGGATGTTCAGAAGGTATCCAGTGGAGGTGCTTTGGGTATCTGCAGACCAGGAGTGTGCCACACACATAGAACAAGAAGGATTGGAGACAGACAAAGAGATCAAAAATAAATTTGAGTTACTTGCCCCCACAGCTGTGAATGGTGCCCACACCCCACCCTCAAGGCAAATAGCAACAGATAACCCTGTGGCTAATGGTGACCAACTGACAGTGGAATGGACACCTTCCACCCTCTGAAGAGGGTAGGTGCTTTGGAGGACAAAGTGTGTTTTTTCTTCAGTGAGTTTAAACAGCAAAACCTGGCTTTGAATTGCAGGCACAGACTATCCAGCCAGGGAAAAATAAAAGAATCACCTCCATGGAAAATTTTTGTAAAGTGTGCCACCTGCTGGCAGGCTGGGAACATGAATGAAGACAAGACATGTTTCTCCTGTCCTTAATCCAAGGTGTCTGTAGATTTTCTCTGTGCCCATTACTGGGTCACTGGTCCTGTTTTGAAACTTAAATAGTTCAATCTTAATGTTTTAGAAAAAAATAGTACAAAAATCAAAGAAGAGAATAACATGGCTGACAGATTAGGCAGATAAGGCTCAGCTCTGACTAAAACAATGGACAAAGAACAAGAGGCTACCTTGGGGACCTGCTTTGGGGTACAGCAAACAAGGATACTGCTTCACAACTCCCAGGAGAGTGAGGGTGAGAAAGACATAGAAGTCAAAACAACTAATCATGAGTTATAAATCTCCTGGCCACCAGGATGGGCTCTCCCCCTCTCCCACCCCAAGATATTAAGTGAGGATAAAACTCCTGGTGAATTGTATCTGAGAGGAGAGCAGATGTCTTCCTCTCTGCCAGCTCCTTTGGATATATATAGAATGAGAAGGAGCTCTGAGTCATCTAGGAGAGTACTGGAAAAATAGGGAAGCTAGGGTAAAATCATGGGTTACTTGCCTCAGTGGCTGGAAGTGACACACACTACCTAGGTGGAGCCCCTGTTCCCTGTTCCAAATGGGAGTATGACTGCAGATTTCCTGTGAGGAAGAGGGGCCTGGGAGGGTGGAGAGTGATTTCTTTGCAGTGAGTTTAGCCAGCTGGGCCCCACTTGAATATCAGAAGTGACCCCAACTTGAGAGGCAAAGGAGAGGTGTATCTCCTCAGGCAGGCTGTTATGCACAGCTGCCTAGGTGAAGAGAGGAATTACATCAGATCAGAGGCAGAGACATGCAGCTGATCAGAAAGACTCTGGGGGACTGCAGGGAATCTAGTCAGCCCAAGGGAAAAGGGGTAGATAGCCTTCAGAAAGGCTAAATTAACCCAAGGAGGCAGAATAACTCAGTGGAAGAATTCCTGCCTACCATATATAAGATCCCTGGTTCAATTCCCAGCTCTTCTTTGAGAAGTGATCCACCAGGTTATTAGGCATCCAGCTGGAACTTTATGACAGGGAACATATAGACATTCTCATTGTATTAGCTTTTCTTGGGTCTCTTATTTTTTTCCAAAAAAAGGTTCTTTAAAAAATAACTAACCTTCTTTTACTCACTAAAACCTGGTTCAAAACCTACAGAGGGCAGGCTGCAGGGTGAGTGATTGATGAACACCAGCAGCCTGAGAAAATCCTTAGGGGTCTAAGAGAGAAGGCTGTTTTTCCATGTTTATTTTTGTTCTCTATTTTTATCTTCTATCTCCCTTTTAAAAATGAGTCACTACTTTCTTGTTTCTTGTTTGTTGTGTTTCCCCTTTCTTTGTTTCACTGCTCTTTTTCTTTTTTTCTTTTGTTTACTGATCAACTCTACCTATGCTATTTATTTTCTCTCCTTCTTCTTTTCGTCTTCTGTATTCTGTTGTTGTTCTTTCATTCCACCTCTTTTATTTGGTCTCCAATTTTTCTTGTTTTTATTGCTATCTCTTTTTTCTTGGTTTATTTCCATTTATTACTTTTTTCTTTATCTCTTTTCTCTTTTTCCCCCTTGTCTCCCCAACAGCCTTTGAATTCATTCTATACATTTTTCTCTATTCTGCTTCTTGTTTCATTGTTTCTATTTCAATTTTCTAATCTTATTCCTCTGTGCTTCTTACTCATGTTAATTTTTCAGTGTCAAGTCTTGTATGGCTCCTCTCATACCTTTACTATCATTATCACTATTATTAGTTTCCCTTTATATATTCTTTTCTCTGATCTTAATTTTTTTTTCCATTCAAGGGAAAATAGGCAACAACAAAGAAATAGAAAAAGAGGAGCAAAATGTCAAAGTGAAACCTTACTGCACACACAAAAACAAGAAAATAAAATCATAGTAAAGAGAGAGAAGCTAATCAACTGAATAAATCCATCAAGATAAACAGATGCCTAGATAACAACAAAAATTACAAGCCATACTAAGAAACAGGAAGACATGGCCCAATCCAATTCACAAACTAAAAACCAGGGGGAAATGCAGAACATGGAACAACTAATCAGAGCTGTCCAAACAAATATCATGTATCAACTTAATGAAGTGATGGAAGAGATTAAAGATATTAAGAAGATACTGGGAGAACATACTGAAGAAATTGTAAGCATACATAAAAAGATAACAAGTATGATGATGATGAATGGCACAATGCAAAAAATCAAAAATACACTGGAAGCACATAACAGATTTGAACAGGCAGAGGAAAGAATCAGTGATGTGGAAGACAATATATCTGAAAGCAAACAGATAGTAGAACAGATAGATAAAAAGATAGAAAAAATCCAGTAGGGACTTAGAGACTCGAATGACAACACAAAACACAGACATATGCAATATAGGCATCCAAGAAAGAGAGAAGGGAAAAGGCACAGAAAGAGTGTTGGAGGAAATAAAGGCTGAAAATTTCCAAACTATATTGAGGGACATGGACATAAAAGTCCAGGAAGTGTGACACACCTCAAACAGTATAAATCCTAACAAGGCTACACCAAGAAATATAATCATCAATTTGTCCAATGCTCAAGACAAAGAGAATACTGAGAGTATCAAGAGAAAAGAGAACCATCACATACAAGGGACACTTGATAAGATAAGGCGCTGATTTCCTATCTGAAACCATGGAGCTATGAAGGCAGTGTCATGATATAGTTAAAGTTCTAAAAGAAAAAAAAATTCCTGCCAAATATTCTCTATCCAACCAATTTGACATTCAAAAATGAGGGAGAGCTCAAAATATTCACAGATAAACAGAAGTTAAGAGAGTATTTCAATAAGTAACATACAGTTCAAGAAATACTAAAGGGAGACCTGCAGGTCAAAAGGAAATAAACAAGAGAGAAAGAGAAAGAGTGGTAGGAGAGTGTAAGAACAACTAAAAAGATAAAAACAGAAATAAAAATAATATATGGCATACCTAAACATAAAGAAAATATGGCTAATGAAAATAAATCCTTGACAATTATAACATTGGATGTTAATGGATTAAACTCCCCAGTGAAGAGACACAGATTGGCAGAATGGCTAAGGAAATATGACCCATCTATATGCTGTCTACAAGAAACCCTCCTTAAACCCAGGGATGCAAGGAGTCTGAAAGTGAATGGTTAGAAAACAATTTTACAAGCAAACAATAACCAGTAAATGGTGAGAGTATTTTGGACAAAATAGTCTTTAAATGCAAAACTATTGTAATTGACAAAGAAGGATGCTACATATTAATAAAAGGGGAAATCTATCAAGAAGAAATAACAATCATAATCATTTATGCACCTAATCAGGGTGCCTCAAAATACATGAGGCAAACATTGACAAAACTAAATGGAGAAATAGATGTCTCTACAAGTATAGTGGGGGAATTTAATACACTATTATCACCATTAGACAGAACATCTCAACACAGAATCAATACTGAAAGAAAGACTGAATAAGACATTAGAGGACCTGACCTAATAGACATATGCAGGACATTACACAAAAATACTGTGAGATATACATTCTTCTTGAGTGCACATGGATCATACTCCATGATAGACCACATGCTATGCCAAAGAACAACTGTCAATGAATTCAGAAAGCTTGAAATTATACAAAGTAATTTCTCTGATCACAATAGAATGAAGCAGGAAATGAATAAGGGACAGAGAACCACAGTAAGCTCAAAGATATATAAGTTAACCAAAAGACTGTTAGACAAACAGTGGGTCAAGGAAGAAATATCAAGAGAAATCAGTGACTATGATGAAATGAATGAAAATCAAAATATATGGGATCCAGCAAAAGCTGTACTGAGAGAGGAATTCATAGCCATAAACGCCTATATTAAAAAAGAAGAAAGAGCTAAAATCAAAGACCTAAGAGCACACCTGGAGGAATTAGAAAAAGAACAATGAACTAACCCAAAGGAAGTAGAAAGAAAGAAATGACAAAGATTAGAGAAGAACTGAATGAAATAGAAAGCACAAAAGCATTAGAAAAAATAACAAAAACAAAAGCTGGTTCTTTGAGAAGATCAATGAAATTGACAAACCCATAGCTAGACTAACAAAGATAAAAATAGAGAAGGTGCAAATATACAAAATGAGAAATGAGGAAGGGGATATACCACTGACCCCACATAATTGAATAGTATCATAAGAGGATACTTTGCAAAATTATATGCCAACAATATGGACAATTTAGAGGAAATGGAGAAACTCCTAAAAACATACAAGCAGCCTACATTGTGTAAAGAAGAAATTGATGAACTCAGCAGACCAATCACAAGAAAGGAGATAGAATTAGTCATCAAAAACCTCCCAACTAAGTAGAGCACAGGACCAGATAGCTTCACAGGTGAGTTTTACCAAACATTCCAGAAAGAACTAACATCTATCCTGTTTAAACTCTTTCAGGAAATAGAGGTGGGAGGAACATTGCCTAACACTTTCTATTATGCCCACATCACCCTAATACCAGAGCCAAAGATGCCACAAGAAAGGAAAACTATAGACTGATCTCCCTAATGAATCTAGATGCTAAAATTCCCAATAAAATACTTGCTAACTGTATTCAACAACACATCAAACAAATTATAAATCATGACCAAGTGGGTTTCATCCCTGTTATGCAAGGATGGTACAATATAAGAAAATCAATGTAATACACCACATAAACAGATCAAAAGATAAAAACCACATGATTATCTCTATAAATGTAGAGAAAGTATTAGACAAAATATAGCACTATTTCCTGCTAAAAACCCTCCAAAAGATAGGAATAGAAGGAAACTTCCTCAACCTAAAAATGTGTATATATGAAAAACCTACAACCAACATCATATTCAATGGTGAAATCCTAAAAGCCTTACCTCAAAGATTGAGTACAAGACCAGGATGCCCACTTTCACCACTTCTATATAGCATCATTTTAGAATTACTAGCTTGAGCACTTATGCGAGAATATAAAAGTCATTCATATTGGAAAGAAAGCAGTAAAAATTTCAATGTTTTCTGACAACAAAGTCCTATACATAGAACTCCCTGAGAAATCACAAACAAAACTTCTAGAGCTTACAAATGAGTTCAGTAATATCACAGATTATAATATCAATGCGCAAAAATCTGTAGCATTTCTGTACACCAATAGTGGGCAATCTGATAAGGAAATCAAGAAAAAAAATCCCATTTACAAGAGTAACTAAGCGAATCAAATACCTAGGAATAAATTTACTGCAGATGTAAATTAATTACATGCAAAAAACTACACAACCCTGTTAAAGGAAATCAAAGAACCCCTAAATCATTGGAAGAATATTCCCTTTCATTGATAGGATGATTAAACATCATTAAGATATTGATCCTACCAAACTGACACCCAGATTAAATGCAATCCCAATAAAAATTACCCCAGCAATTTTTACTGAATTGGAATAACCAATAAATTTATTTGGAAGGGCAACAGACCCTGAATAGCCAAAGATATACTGAAAAAGAAAAATGAAATTGGAGGAATCATGCTACCTGATTTTAAAACATACTAAAAGGCTACAGTGGTTAAAACTGCATGGTATTGGCACAAGGATAGAATACTGACAAATGGAAGCTAAGCGAGAGTTCTGATATAAATCCTCACACATACAGTCAACTGATATTTGGCAAGGATACCAAGCCCATTCAACTTGGAGAGAATGGCCTCTTCAACAAATGATTCTTGGAGAACTGAGTATCCATATCCAAAGGAATGTGAGGGGAACACCATCTATTACCTTACACAAAAATCAATTCAAGATGAATCAAAGATCTAAATATAAGACCCCAAACCATAAAAGCCTAGGAAAATAATGTAGGGAAGAATCTACAGGACCTTGTGTTAGGAAATGATTTCATGAACTTTACACCCAAAGCACGAGCAACAAAAGGAAAAAAAATAGATAAATGGGACCTCCTCAAATTTAAAAACTTTTTGACTGTAAAGTACTTTGTCAAGAAAGTGAAAAATGGAGCCTACTCAATGGGAGAAAATATTTGGTAACTGTGATGGTTAGGCTACTGTATCAACTAAGCCAGGTAAATGTGTCCAAGTGTTAGGTCCAGCAAGCACAGGGCTAATTGTTATACAAGAGCATTTATGGACTTTGATCACCAGTGAGTTTATTGCATGGATGGCTAATTACATCTGCATTAATCAGGGAGATTGCATCAGCAATAGGTGATGCTTTTATCCAATCATTGAATGCCTTAAAAGGAGATGTGATTTCAACATTCAAAGAGAATTTCCCAGCGCATCTTTAGACAGCCAACTTTGCCCAGAAACTCATCAAGGACCTTTCACTAGAGACCCTGGTTTGCAGCCTGCTTGCAGAACCTGGACTTGTGCATCCCCACTGTTACATGAGAGACTCTTATAAAATCTCATATTATTGACAGATATCTCCTGTTGATTCTGTTTCCAGAGAGAACCCTGACTAATATAGCTTGGTACAGGGAATAGTTCTTGAGGAACAGAAACTTAAACATGCAATGTCTGAGGTGGTTCTGGAAGTTTTGTAATTGGCTCTCTACTCTAATTGGATTCAAGGGTACTAATGACTCCCTTTCCAATAATGAAGAGGTTGCTAACAGTCCATGGCATGAGCTGGCAATAGAGATATGCAAAATAACATCACTGGATTCCCCTACATCCATGCTTATAAGAAGCAAGGATCTGGCTGAGAGTGCTTTCAACACCTTAACAGAATTTTGTGGAGTCAAAAAGTATAATGATGTTGGTTGGCTCCTCCTAGATGCTCTGGATACAGTTACAAAAGAAAGAGATGAGCTAAAGTCTTCAAATTTGAAACTTAAATGCTGTATGAATGATATGAAAGTTTTTACCTGTGCCTTGAAAGAAAATCTTGTTTCCTGTAGCCACAGACATGAGATATCTGAGAATTAAACCCAGAATTTCATTGTACTAGTAGCAGAATTACAGAGGAAACTAAAATCTCAACCCTGCAGGTTTTCTTCAATTAAAGTGAAGGCACTGATTGGAAAGGAGTGGAACCCCAAGGATTGGGATGGAGACATATGGGATGAGGATAATATTTGTGGGGATATTGGAACTCTAAATTCTGCGGACTTTACCAGATAAACCTGCAATAGCCCGCACTGTGGAGACCACACATTGTCAACCTTGTATCATCCAGCCTGCCCCAGGGAGTCTGGACCTCCTCCCAGCCCTCAGGCAGGTACCAGCCTAACCCCATCATGAACTGCCCAGCCTACAGCCTGCCCCAGAAAGTCTGGACCTCCTCCCAGCAATGAGGCAGGAACCAGCCAAACTCCAGCATACACTGTCCAACTTCCAGTCTGCCCTGAGGTATCTGCCTTCCAACCCTTGCCTGAAGAGATAATTCCTGTCTCACCAGAAGAAAATGCAAAGAAATGCCTTGAGGTCAGTAGACTGCAAGACATCTCTAATCCTTCTCCTTACCCACCTCCACCACCCCTCTTGTCTTTG
>PVKH010010404.1:0-18277 GCA_004027955.1 Chaetophractus vellerosus | reverse complement strand
TCAGTTGTGTCGCTCCACAGACCTCCAAGGCCAGCTGTCATGGGGTTCCAGATGAGAAGCAAGCATTTGCCCTATCTCCAAATCGTCTCCAAACCTCACAGGAATTCCTTTATGCCCCGCCTATGTCCAGCAGCCTCCCCCCTACTTCCCCACCAAAGAAAGGAGAAGGAAGAAGTGACATAATCCTTGAGTTAGGAAAATGACTTCTGCTCACTCCAGAAGACCCCTCACTTCCTTTCAGCCCTCCTCATATCTTCTGCTGTGTCAGGTGATAAAAATAGTTTGGGTTCCTCAATCAACTGTACCTCCTGCTCCCTGCCTGGAATGTCCTCTAAAGTACTGCCAGTGGATGCTTGAGTTTCACAGAACCCAGGTTGAAAAACCACAATCTTTATGCCATAAAACAAAATGATCCATGAGATGTCCTGAGAGGACACAGCTTAGTGCCTAACTTAGTCCTCAAGTCAGAGGCAGGAACTAGCCCCCAAAGTGCTAGATCTAGACTGTACTTTATGCAGGAACATATTGGAGAGATCATTAATCAAAGGAATTCTGTTGCAAAGACTTTAGTTAAGGGAATAATATGTTTTAAACCTCAGAATAATCACTTTTTAATCTATCTATTTTATAAGTTTTAAATTTCTGTTTTTTCTGGAGAAGTGTACACATGTATATGAGTACAAGTCATTTAGCAATATTTATTTTAAAATTAGTGATGATAAATACTATTTAAAAAGAAGAGAAGGTTGCCAAGTACAGTATATCTAAAAATGGAAAGAATATGCTACTGTGTTCCCTTTGGATTATAATTTTCTTGATCTTCAATAGCATTCTAGAGAAATTAAGAAGGCTGAAGTCAAAGGAACAAATTTAATGAAATTCAGGAGAATATTATTATTAGTGAGACATGGTCCCTAAGGATTTCGAGAGGCTGGTTCATCACTTGGTTCTAGTATACCAGTTATAAAGTCACAGTCCACTATAGTGAATGTAATCACTGAGCAGAGTGTCCTTCAATCTCAGCCAGAAAGAGGAACAAAGGAATATAATATTCTGATTACCCGTATCTACCACATCAAATTGTGATTCACCTCCAGAACAGCTGGCTTCCGTATTCTTGATCCTCCTCCCATCATGACTTTGGAGCAATAGAGAGGCACTTTAGCTCTTAATTGACCTCATCTTAAAACCACTACAGCTGTAATTTCAATGATTGCACTAGATTGGCATTTTCCTTAATGGCCATTTTATTCTTCAAAGCCCATCATTATTTTAGGGGTCTAAGACCTTTGAACCAACATCTGAATGTTGACTCAGAGTTTCACACCTACAATAAAGTCCCTAATTTCCCAAAACATGGAACTTATTAAGGGAATTTAAGCTTTTTTTAGACTTGTTTCATGGACAAGTAGGCCAATATTCCATAAAGGGATGACTTCATTTTGGCTTAAGCTAGAATAATCTGGTCTAATTAATACTATACATTATAAAAATGATTTTCTTGCCATTGCTAGCTAAAAGCTTGGTCAGTTTAGTGTTTTTGGTTCTAAAACACACTCTTAGTTGTCTTTGGTTATACCTTCCATATGTGCCAACATCATAAAACAATGCAAAATAACCAATGGACCTCTTGCTATGAGCTCAGGATGATGAGGTTCTATATGGAATCTAATTTCAGATACATAATTTCTGTGCCGTTAGTATGCCAACTTAGCATTATGATGATTGTTGAATGCTAGTCTCAAGAGACTCCATGTAGTTAGGTCAGTGTCCTAGACATGTGACTTTCAAGAATGTAATTTACATATTAAGACCTAACCAATATTATTTTCACTCAATATATCATTTAATTGTGGGATCTCCTTGACTTTAGGTGACCATTTTTAAACCTCTCTGAGAGAAGCGGATGTGGCTCAAGAAGTTGGGCACCCACCTACCACATAGGAGGTCCCGGATTCAGTTCCCAGTGCCTCCTAAAGAAGACAAACAAGACAGTGAGCTGACGCGAGCTGACACAACAAGATGACACAATGAGATGATGCAACATCGAGACGCAACAAGGAGACACAATGAGAGACACAACAAGCAGGGAGCAGATGTGGCTCAAATGATTGGGCACTTCCCTCCCACATGGGAGGAACTGAGTTTGGTTCCCGGTGCCTCCTAAAAAGAAGACGAGGAGACACAGAGAGCACACAACGAACAGACATTGAGTAGGCAGCGAGCGCAAACAATGGGGGGAGGGGGAGAATAAATAAATAAATAAATAAATAAAATAAATCTTAAAAAAAACCTTTTCTGACACTGAATGACCATGGATGACCATTAACAACTCTAAAAAATCACTACTGAGATGCAATATTAGCCATCTAAAAAAATTAAAACTCAATTTTGAAATTTTAATAGAAAAGGAAAATTTGAGATTTAAAAAAAGTATTTTCAAAGATAAAATATTATATGGCAATTTTGAGACAAGATATACATCACTGCTTGATAATCCAATACACCAGTCGTCAGAAACTGGTGTGCCACCTATGTTTGTAAATAAAGTTTTACTGGACTCAGCCAAGCTCATTTATTTACATATTCTCTATGGTTGTTTTCATGCTATAATGGCAGAGTTGAGTAGTTATAACCAGAGACCCCATGGTCCACAATGTCTAAAATATTTACCATCTGGTATATACCATCTGGCCCTTTATAGAAAATGTTTGCCAGCTTCTGCACTAGAAATTGCAGCATGGATATGCCAGTTGCCAAGTCTAGCGTATCCATCAAGGTGCCAAACCTCTTGTGTTCATCTTCACATGATCTTTCCTGCCATTTCCTGCCATATTCTTCTGGATTAAATGAGGTGGTGTTACACTGCTTGGCTCATGGCTATGTTTATTGAGTATTTACTGTTCTTATTCTCAGCTTTGGCATAATTATTCTTAAACACAAATTATCACAAAATAAGTGGAAAGGCCAAAAAGTATTTAGTATTATATTTTAAAGTAAAATTTGATTAAATTTTAATAATTTATTAATATTTACAAAACACTACTGTTTCTGGAAAAAAAGTTTGGGAAACCCTGCCCTAGGTCCTGGCTTCTCTAATTGTGGTCAGTAGATCAGCAGCATGGGCTTCACCTAGGAGTTTGCTAGAAAGGTAGATTCCTGGGCCCCAGTACAGACTACAGGATAGAATCTGCCTTTTAGCAAGATCCCCCAGGTGATTCCTATGTACTTTAATGTTCAAAGCACACTGCCTCTCATCAATTAACACTCCCCCACTTTCCTCGAAAAACACAAAGAAGACTCGATTCTTACAAAATTATTTTTAAATATCTAGTTTTGTTCTTTAACTTTTAAAATTTGAAGTGCACAAAAAATTATACAGCTCAGTGAAGTGTTACAAAGTGAGCACATTTATGTGATGATAACTCAGGGCAAGAAATATATCATTTCACCCTCTTGCCCTTTCCTAGTCACTACCTTTCTCTGTTACCTAAAGATAACCACTATCTTGACTTCCAACAGCATAGATTCATTTTGCCTGATTGGAACTTTGTATAAATGGAAATTTGTACAAATTTATTTTGTGCATATTTCCATATGTGAGATTTATCCATTTAATGTGTGTAGCTGTAATTTTTTTTTACTTTTACTGCTATATAGTAATCCATTGTATATCACAATTTATTTCTCCATTCTACTCTTAATGGAAATTTAGGTGTCCAGTTTTTAGTTCTTTATAAATAATGCTACTAAAACATTATTAAATATGCCTTGGGTACACAGCTTGTTGCATTTCTGTGGATGGACATGAGAGTTAAATTGCAATGTCATAGCATATGCATGTATGTTCAAGATTAGGAGATGCTGAAACATTTTCTAAAGGTTTTGTACCATTTTACACTCTGACCAGCAGGGTATGGGGTTGAAATTGCTCACTGTCACTTGGTATTGGCAGCTTTTTTTTTCACTTTGTAGAAATTTTTTATATACAGTTTTTTTTTTATTTTTAAAGAAGCTTTAGATTACATAAATGTTATATTAAAAATTATAAGAGATTCCCATATTCCTCACTCCCTCCCCCCTCCACACACACACTTTCCCACATTAACAACGTCCTTAATTAGTGTGGTACATTTGTTACAATTGATGAACACATATTGAAGCTTTGCTACTAACCATGGACTACAGTTTGCATTATAGTTTACTTTGTTCTGCACAATTTTGTGAGTTATGACAAAATATATGATGGCCTGTATCCGTCACTACAATGCCATGCAGGACAAATCCAATGTCCCAAAAATGCACCCATATTACACCTGTTCTTCCCTGTCCCTCTCCAAAACCTCTGGTGGCCACTGCCTTTACATCAATGATAAGAGTTATTCCAGGGAAGTGGGTGTGGCTCAAGTGACTGGGCTCCATCTACCATATAGGAGGCCCAGGGTTCGATTCCCAGCATCTCCTGGTGAAAAGCAAGCTGGCCTGCATGGTAACTGGCCCACATGGAGTGCTAGCTCACGCGGACAGCTGGTGGAGTAAGATTATGCAACAAAAAGAGACACAGAAGAGAGACAATAGGAGACATGGCAGACCAGGGAGCTGAGGTGGTGCAAAAGATTCAGCATCTCTCTCCACTCCAAGGTCCCAGGATTGGTTCCTGGTGCCACCTAAAGAAAAGACAAGCAGACACAGAACACACAGAGAGCAGACAGTGAATGCAAAACAGCGAGGGGAGTGGGGAAGAAGTACATCTTTAAAAAAAAAAAAGTTCTTCCATTGCTAAATAATAATAAGTCTACTTTAGTTCATTGTTCATTCCCCAATCCTGAGGATTTGGGCATGGTGATGCCCACTCTGCTTCTAATTGAGAGGGGGCTTAGAGCCCATTGGGCAGATGGATGGAGTTATCTTGCTTGCGGTTGCAGACATTCTCTGTTCCTTGGGATGGGCATTGCCCATGATCATCTCCTTGTTAGGTGTACGGTGTGTGGAGGGGTATACAAGATTCTATGGAATATCTAAGTGTTCATCTTGTCATAGTGTATTATATCAATGGGTGGAAACCCACACAATAAACAAGAAAATTATTAAACTCCCATCCTCGGGAGTCCTGCTATGTTCCCAATTAGAAGGACAAGAATCCTTTGAGAATATAGGCACTGCCTAATAAAGAGAACAGACCAATATGTCAAGGCTTCAATAATATTGCAAGTAACTATGAATCTTATTCTTCAAAAATTGAAACATAGTGATTACCATAGGTTCCTAGGGGAGGGGGAGGGAAGAATAGAATAGATGGAAGGTAGGGCATTTTGAGGGCATTGGAATTGTTCAGCATGATATTGCAATAACAGATACAGGCCACTTCAAATTTTGTCAAAACCTATAAAAGTTTACGATCCAAAATGTAAGCCATAATGTAAACTATTGACCATTGACCATGGTTAGTAGCAATGCTTCAATATTTGTACATCGATTGTAACAAATGTTCCATCCACATGTAAAATGTTATTAATAAGGGAGAAGAGGAAAGTGTGAGGGCGTTGGGTATATGAGAATGACCTGTATTCTCGATGTTACTTTTCTGGCAGCCTTTTTAATCTGAGCCATTCTGATGTGTGAGTTCACTGCAGGCATTGTGGTTTTAATTTGCATTTCTTTGAATACTAATGAGGTTGTGAGCTTTTTCATATGCTATTGGCTATGCGAATATCCCTTTTTATGAATTTTCTTGTCCTTTTCTAATTGTGTTGTCATTCAATTTCTTATTCATTTATAGCAGTTCTAGATATTCTAGATTTGAGCTATTTTATTGTTATATGTGTTGTAAATATTATTTCTCACTCTCCAGCTTATCTTCTCATTTTTTGATGGTATATATTTTTAGAGATTTTCTACTTGTTTTCAGTGAGAGGGTTGATCTTAACCATCTAGTTCAACATTTCCAGAAGCAGAATTTGGTCTCCTTTTTCAATAACTGTTATACCAATAACGCATGTATCAGTGGGAGTGAGTTTGAGGACCTTTAAAAATATAGCTGGTTGAGAAAGAAGCAGATCCCAGTTAAAAAGTTTTAATGGGCAAGAAGATGGAAGGAAAAGCAGGATGTGAGTACTTAAATTATTCTAGGGCTCTGGGTTCTTAGGAAAGAACTAGATTCGTGGGAAGAAAGAATACCCATCTTAGCAGGTCCTGAGAGGATTAAATGAGAAAATATGTGAAAAAAAAACTTCTTGTGAAAACACAAGGGATCAAAATCAGATTGAAACTACTTGACAGCTTTGCCCAGGGACAAGTCTGGTTGTGTGTGTGTGTGTGTGTGTGTGTGTGTGTGAGAGAGAGAGAGAGAGAGAGAGAGTGAGACTTTGTTTAGCATATTCTGACTCATCAATGGAAGAGTCCCACATGAAGTAATTTAGATTTCTTATATTATTAGCAGTTCCTTGAGCATTTCCCCTCTTGTAAATGTAAAAGAAACTTTGGGAGTTTATATTAATTACCCACATAAATTGTTCTTATTCCTTTGTGGTACTCTTATAGGATGATTGATTGTCCCAGTATTCATCACTGATTTCGAGCTTCTAGTTCAGTGGTTCTTAGTCCTAATTGCACATCCAAATTGCTTTCAGATCCTTTTTTAAATGGCTAATGCCTGGGTCCTATCCCAGAGCCTCCAACTCAATTGGTCTGGGAGGGTCCTGAGTATTGGGATTGACTAAAACCTTGAAAACCCACGGCTGACATTGCAAAGGTGACATTGTCCACCAGATGGAGACAAAACTCTTCTCAATGCAAAAGCATCCACTCAAATCCTGTTCTTTGATTTTACACCTGTACCAACTCAAATTTATGTACTATACTAAGCAGAGAGGCAAACATGTGGGAAGATGGGTAAAATTACCTTTGCTACCATTGCTTTCTAACCAAAAAAAATCTGGCCACTACTCGGAAATATTCTAAGAATGCATTGAAGAAATAACATGTGACCAATAATTAATCTTATACACCCAATTACCTGGGTGAATACTTAGAAATGTTTTCAATCCTTTTCATAGATCACTTTGATAAAAAGCAACTGTATAAACTGAAATTAATACTTAAAATAAAAAGGAAATTAATAAAGTTCATATATTATAGAATAGAAATTTTTGAAATAAAATTACTCCAAGAATTAGGCAAATAGAAATCAACATCTGCTGAAACAAATTAACTTCAGACATGTTCCTCATAGAATATTAGGAAATGTGCAGATGTAATAGTGTGACTTAGATTTATTCTTAAGTCTGGAGTACTTGATTGGCAATTTCCAACTTCCATTTCTCCCACCTCTTTTCCCCTAGAAGCTATCAAAGCTACAAACGTGATTACTCTGCTCACTTGTCACTGGAGACAGTCAATGATATGCAGGTGAAAAAAATCACTGGGAAGGGCTTCCTTTCCTGAATAAAACGGCAAAGTCTAAGTAGAAGAAAATAAATTGGTGAAACCTTAGTGAAAAAAGTATTTTCCTCCTGCTCCCCTTCCCCATCTTTCTGGAAAAGTGAAGCTTAAGGTAGAGCTACCATCACTTACTCATGAGATGACCAGGATGAGGACAAAAGTCAAAATTACTAAGGGTGGCAGAGAGGAGGTTCAGAGGAACCTGGATCTCTAGTTCCTGAGGACGCTGAGCAGCTCTAGGTACGCTAGTCTGAGACTACCTCCCTCTAAACTTATGGGAGAAAAAGGCACTGTTAGGAAGGTTCCCTGATATTTGCAGATAAATTCACACCTAAACGCTCCATCACTGAATACTATTATACTGACAGACTATAAATATAAGATACGTATACTATTTACCTTAGACATTATCCTTCTAGTGAAAGAAGCCCTAATTCTAAAAGCCAGGATTTTAGAATCTCAAGCTCCTCTTTTTTTGTTGTCGTTACATCAAAGTATTTCTTAAGTGCCTAATTATAAATACCAAGTAATCTACCAAACATTCTTGTCCTAAGAACATTTTTCTTAGCTGAAATAGATATCATATGATTTGAAGTGAATATTTTCTACAGAACCATCCCAGAAATCCAGAACGGTCCATCATCATACCGAATAGACATGTTTTCCTCAGGGAATGCACCAGGCCAAAGTATGCAGACGCCCTTCTGTGGTCCCACATGCAGACACCAGAATGGAAACAATAAACCATGGAAACAAAAGACCAAATAGTAATATACAATGAAGTACTTACATCATGACAAGCCTAATTTGATCTGAAGTTTAGACAACAAAAATAGGCATCTAATTGGAAAAGAATTAAGAACGAGTAAGGAAAGACTAAGATTTCTATATTTTACTTAAGCTTAGTAGTAATTTGCTGTTCTAATGGTCAGGATATTTAGTATAATTTCTATTCTATGGCCTGTTGTGGGAGGATTTCATGGAAGATACAGAATTCAGGGTTGTTTAAATAACTGGATAGAAGTCTGTTACAAAATGGGGGAGAAGATATTGTAGGCATATGTTGTTGCCTGGAAAATATTATAAAGGCACAGGATAGTCCTCCCTGCAGTATGATCTAGAATGGAGTCTCCCGGAGTTCTGTCACATGCCAGCCCCACGAGCAGCTCAGGAGACAATGATGGTGTACTTGGAAAAGGCAAATATCATTTACTAAGAAGTAGGAGAAAGTAAATTCCTTTACACGTTGAACTTTTACTTAAGTTCCTGATGCTCTTCTTACTTTTATGCTTCAATTACATGCTGGTCTCAGATGTTTATCTCCCAATCTAAGCTATCCCCCGAGTAAAAGAGTTTCAGACTCATTCCCAGTCTTCTGCTGGTTACCTCCACCTGGAATTTTGTACATTCATTTCCAACGTACTTTATCTAAAATGGAACTCATTAAAGAGTCTTTTCTTCCTGTGCATTCTTTATTATTCTATATTTTGACAACTACTTATTGAGTGCCTACTAGGTGCAAATCAGTGTGCTAGAGGTGGGGATTCAAGGATGAATAAAACCATAGATCTACCCCAAAGCATTTTCATTCTAGAAGGTGAGATACCACTAAACAAAGAAGTACACAAGGAATTACATATTTCAATTTGTGATGATGAAGGAATGGACACAGGGTGCTATATGAGAGTATAACATTGGACCTTCATGTCTAATTTGGCAGAATTTATGCTCACCCTACCACCCAAGCTAGAAAACTGGGCATAATTCTTTGCATCCCTTGTGGCATTCATATACAACCAGCCCTGTTGAGGCCACTTCATGCTGTCATCTTTAACATCCTTTTTGCTTGTTTCACACTCCTCTCCTTTGTATCACCATGATTTGTGCTTATTTATGCTCATTACTGCACTGAACAAAATGCATTATATTTATAGATTTCATGTTTGCCTTCCTTTCTAGAATGTGGGCACATCAAGGAGGAGACCTTACCTTACCCATCCCTATGTCTACCACGATGTTTGGCAAATGGAATTTGTAAGGATGATCATTATTAAACGGAACTACAAGTTATGAGATATTTGTTAACCTTGGAAGTAATGTAACTGGATGCCTTAGACAAAGAAGTGGTGGATGTTCTCTGGTTCAATTGTCCATTTGGCACAAAAAGCCAATGGCACAGATGTTACAACTCCCTTAAAGTCACATATTCGTATCAAACCCTAATGAACACATCCACTTGATCCACAAAATTGTGAACATGTGTAAGGCATTATCTTTAAGGTGACACTGACCAATCATGCCTTCCATTTTCAACAAGAAAGCCCTCCTTTTACCACAATGGACGGTCAGTATTATCGTGGTAATGGCTGTTTGATAATGAATTGGTTCACATAGCACACCTGAGAGTATAGTATATGGACTTGGTCTTTAATGCTCAAACTAAGTGTGGAGGAGTAGTCTCTTGATAGCAATGCTCTGAAAACCTCAATGCTGCAGCAACTTCTAAAATGGAATGTTTATGGATCCTGGTGTTTGATACAGCTATATTTGAGACACATCAAAAAAACAACAACATTGTGTTATTTGAAATTCAAATTTAACTGAGCACCCTGTGTTCTATCTGCTAACCCACATGGAAGTGACTTGAAAATAAGTGCCTCAAGTTTGGGTTGATGGATGTAAGAAGAACTTTGGAAGAGTCAGAACTCTACATCCCTTAGCTGCAAGCCTCCCTATCTATGAAAGAGAGGTTTTTAGACTCAATGATTTTTCAGATTTGCTTAGCTTCAAAAGCTTTCTTCAAATAAAAGTTTACTAGAAAACCCACTATATACAGCGATAAAAGCTGAGTTGCTCTGATTGCAGCTGACAGTGGGCCACTCCCCACCTCAGTGTGGTTGATTGAGTATTGCCTGAAAACCACTGGACTTGATGATTTCTAAAATTCCTTCTACCCCTACCAGTCTGCGATTTCAAGTCAATTCATTTTACAGGCACTAATCATCCAATTTATGGTTAATCGTACCCTGTTCTTTACTATCTATATGACAAAGGCTGGAGAGATAAGGAAATAAAAGCATCATTATCAATAAGGATGATATTTAGGAACAGCAAAATGGAATTATTAACTGCTTTCCTTCATGTATTCCTTCATGAACATTTGTTAGCACCTAATAAAAAGAAGGCAATGCACTGGCACATTGGAGAGAGAATACAAAAAAGAAGACAGTCACACCCAGAAGGATCTCTTAATTTAGTAGGAGAGCTAAAACTTGTGCAAAAGTAATTTTAATATCTGCTATTTATTGAGCATTTATTAAAAGGTACATTTCTATGTAATAAGCACTTTCTTGGTTCCAACTTTAAAAAAATATTTGAGTGAACTTTATAACCAAACTCACAATTTTTTTTCCTTTCCAGCTGCTCTCATAACTTTCTTTCTTTTCATACTTTTTTCTAAAACTTACATACAGGTAATTCCTTTTCATATTTTATTTCTGAGTCTCTTTAGCTGATTTAGGACATTACTACTTATTAAAAACCCTGCCTCATTTAATTTTGGAGATAGGGATTTTATTCATTATAGAATTTTTTTAAAAGATTTATTTATTTATATAGCGCCGCCCCCCCTTGCTGCTTGTGCTTGCTGCATTCATTTGCTCTGTGTTCCTCTGTGTCTGCTTGTCTCCCCCTGTTGCGTCATATTCCCCTGAGTCAGCTCACCGCATGACGGCTTGCCTTCTCCAGGAAGCCCCGGGAACCGAACCTGGGGCCTCCCATGTGGTAAACCAGAGCCCCACCAATTGAGCCACAGTTGGCTCCCCATTATAGAATTTTTATATGGTCTGTAAGACACATAATAATTCTTTTTTATTTTACTTTTAAAGAAGCTTTAAATTACATAAATATAACATCAAAAATATTCCATATACCCCATCCCCTCCCCCTCCCACACTTTCCCCCATTAACAATACCTTTTATTAGTGTGGAACATTTGTTACAATTGATGAACACATATTGAAGCACTGCTACTAATCAGGGTCTATAGTTTACATTATGGTTTATACTTTGCACAGTGCAATTTTGTAGGTTTTGACAAAATGTATAATGGCCTGTATCCATCGTTGCAATGCCATTCCACGGTTCCAAAAATGCCCCACATTATACCTATTCTTCCCTCTCCCTCCCCTCAGAACCTCTGGAGATCACTGCCTTTACATCAAAGTTACAAATTCTCCCATTACTGGAATAAGTCTACTTTAGTCCATAGTTGCATTCCTACCTTATGTTTGTTCATTCCTCAGTCTTGACAATGTTGGGATGGTGGTGGCCACTCTGCTTCCAATTGAGAAGGTACTTAGATCCCATGGGGCAGATGGATGGAACTGTCTTGCTTGCAGTTGTAGATACTCTCTGTTTTGGGGGGTAGGCATTGTCCATCATCATCATTTTGTTCATTGTCCTGGGCAAGTCCAATGAATGGGAGAGTAGGTATTAGCTGCAGCTCTGCTGAGATTCAGGGCTCAACTGGCATATGAACAGACTGAAGATTTAAGTCTCTGGGACACACATTTAAAAACTATAGTGCTAATTATAGATTCAAATAAAAGGGGCATAAAAACCATGTGTGGGAAAATTATAAATGAGTCCAAGTCTGATACACTGGGGGGATAGGTTACAGTATATTCCAAGGTAAGGCCCACTGACAGGGTGGTGAATTCCTGGGGTTGTCTGCCCTGCCTATAGTGTCCAGATGTTTCTAGAGTCCTCAGGAGCTCCCCTGCTTGAGGCACTGTTTCCTGCGGCAGTCAGTGAGATCCTCCTGAGACATGCATAAGCGTAACCTCTGGAATGACCTCCTGACTCACTTTGAAATCTCTTAGCCATAAAAATTTAGTTTTATTTAATATTTCCCCCTTTTGATCAAGGTCTTTTTCTAAATGCATCACTAGCTGGCTCTTGGTAATAATCCCTTGGTGCCAGGGAACTCATCCCTGAGAGTCATGTCCCACGCTGAAAAACCCTGCCTTTTAAACTTAAACAGTTTTTAAAGTAAAGGAAAATCACCTGTAATCCTATCATCCAGAGGAAAATTAAATTAATATATAAGGTTCATCTTTTGGACATTTTTTTCTATGTGTATATATATTTTCTGTCCACAAATATAGAAGCAAATGTAGATATTGCTTTGTGTGGGAACACAGGCCCCCTTAAGTCCTCAGCATGTAGCTGCCTGCATGACCTAGACATAAATTAAAGGTCAACAACCCTCCCCAGAAGGGAAAGAATGCACAGATGGTATCATAAACTATAATCTTCCCAAAGCAGTAAACATCCTTGGTAAGTGTCCTTCCTGTGAGCATAGTGAAAACATCACCACACCCCATGTGTATGCTTCACGTGACCCTAGCAGGAACTCTGTTCTCATACCCTATAGAATGTCTTTGGCCTGAAACCCCTTATATCACCCCTCATTTTCTCATCTCTTTGTGGAGCGCTATCTTCATTCATTTTTTGACCTGCCGCCATTGTAAGTCCCAATAAAGCATATGTCTCATTACCGGTTCAGTGTGTTCTTTGGTCTTGCAGCCTCATCAACTCATGCCCTTCAGGAATTGGGTTGTAATACTTTGTGATTTGCTTTTTTATTTAACAAGATAAAGTGAATATCATTGATTTTGGTAAGCAGTTTCACCAATATTTCTAAAGACTGTGTAGTGTTCCATCATATGGGTGTACTCTAATTTATCTAGCATACTCCGTCTTGTTAGTCATCTAAGTTTCCAGTTTTTTTCCTTATGCAAAAACAATCCTGCTCTTAACAATATTGGAAGCTAAAGTTTTACACATATAGGTGTTTTTTCCCCTTAGGGTATATTCATAGAGCAACTATTTACTCTTTTTTTTTTTTTACCAAACCAATTTTATTGATACATACCAATAAAGCATACAATTCATTAAAAGTGTACAATCAATGGTATTTGGTATAATCACATAATTGTGCATTCATCACTTCAATCATTATTAGTGCATTTTCATTATTTCAGTAATAAACAAAAAACAGAAAAACAGACAAGAAAATTTCTCACCTCTCAATCTCTCTCTGTTTCCACTGCTGTACATAGGTGCTGTTAGGCCCCAAAGCTGGTCCTTTGGGGATAACCAGAGATGTAGAGAAAAAAACTTTATCATGAGAGTTAGGCAGAACTTATACATTTATTATGTCTGCAGACAGGAGCCAAGGTCGGTCTAAAGCGACTCAGGCCTGATTCCCTGCACTGTGGTTTTACCCTTGCTTAAGTACCAAAGTTACTATTTAGCATTTGCTTGATTATGCATTAGCTTTTATGCATATGGATGAACATACATAGCTAGTTATATAATTGTATGATTAGTATGTTCAGCAAATCACACTTGCACATACATTTCATGATCAAAAAAGGGGTGGATAACTCTACCCTGGGGTGGGAAATTTACTGTTAATTAAGCAAGTTGAAGTGAGGACAGCAAGGGGCTTCTTCCACACAGGTCTGGCCAATCGGTGGAAGGTGGCTTTCATACTTTATTGCTTCAACAGGATGTTCTTGACCACAAGAAATGGAATTTGGCACTAAGAGAGGGTTGCATCTCATTACATCCTAATTTACATAAAATATTTTCCTTTGTATCCTAGCAACAGGGAGAGAAACAAGGTACTTTCAGGTATTTGGTCATCCTACATGAATCACTACTATTTCTGGCTATTCTTGTGCAATTATTTATTTATTAAGCAGTTTTAATAAGATATAGTTACATACCATATGATCTATCCTAAGTGTATAATCAATGGCTTTTAGTATAGTCACAATTTTGAACATCTATCAAATCAAAAATTTTAGAAAAATTTCATTATTCCAAAAAGAAAGACTCCACACCCCTTAGCACTCCTTCCCCAGCCCTACATAACCACTAATCTAATTTCATTTTTATAGATTGATTTATATTTATATTGTATGGATTCATACAATATGTAGTACTCTGTGTTTGTTCTCCCTCACTTAGTATAATGTGTTTTTTGTCTGATATTAATATTTTGCAGTATTAACCTACATTTGTTCAGCTTCAAAAAAAAACCAGTCTTATATATTCAATTTTACCCATATTTATATTTCACATAATTTGTTAATATTTCATATAATATATTTAGTTCATAATGGTGAAAATATACAGAATTTGTCCTTTTATGTCTGGTTTGCTTCACTCAACATAATGTCCTCCAGGTTCATCCATGTTGTCATATGCTACAAGACGTCATTTCTTCTTACCGCCACATAATATTCCATCATGTATATACTCCACAATTTGTTTATCCATTCATCAATTAATGGACCCCTGGGTTGTTTCCAACTTTTAGCTATTGTGAATAACACTGCTATGAATATTGCTGTGCAGATGTCTATTCATGTCACTGCTCTCAGTTCTTCTGGATATATACCTAGCCATGGTAATGTTAGGTACCATGGCAAGTCAATTTCCTTAGGAACTGCCAAAGAGTCCTCCACAGTGGCTGTACCATTCTACATTCCCACCAACAGTGAATAAGCATTCCTATCTCTCCACATCCTCTCAAACATTTATAATTTTCCAACTTTTTAATAGCGGCCAGTCTAATAGGTGTGAAATGATGTTTCATTTTGATTTGCATTTTCATAATCTCTAGTGATGCTGAACAATTTTTCATGTGTTTCTTTGCCATTTCTATTTCTTCTTTTGACAGTTGTCTTTTAAGTCTTTTGTCCATTTTTTAATCAGGTAGTTCGTCTTTTTATTGTTGAGTTGTATGATCTTCTTATATGTCATGGATATTAAACTCTTACCAGATATGTGATTGCCAAATATTTTTTGCCATTGAGTTGGATGCCTTTTCACCCTTTTGACAAAGTCCTTCGAGGTGCAAGAGTGTTGAATTTTGAGGAGGTCCCATTTATCTATTTTTTTTCTTTTGTTGCTTGTGCTTTGGGTGTAAGGTTTAAGAAACGATCACCTACCACAAGATCTTGAAGATGTTTTCCTACATTTTCTCCTAGGAGTTTTATGGTTGTTGCTTTTATATTTAGGTCTTTGATCCATTTTGAGTTAATTTTTGTATAAGGTGCGAGATAAGGGTCTTCATTCTTTCTTTTGGATATTGCTATCCAGTTATCCCAGCACGATTTGTTGAAGAGACTATTCTGGCCCAGCTGGAAGGGCTTAAAGCCTTATCAAAATCACTTGACTATAGATGTGAGGGTTGATTTCTGAGTTCTTGATTCGATTCCACTGGTCAACCTGTCTGTCCTTATGACAGGATCATGCTGGTTTTTGTTTTGTTTTTTTTAAACCACTGTAGCTTTAATGTCAGGAAGTGAGAGCCCTCCAACTTTGTTCTTTTTAAAGACATTTTTGGGTATTTGGGGCCCCTTACCCTTCCAAATAAATTTGATTATTGGCTTTTCTATTTCTGCAAAAAGGCTGTTGGGATTTTTATTGGGATTGCATTGAATCTGTAAAGCAGTTTGGGTAGAATTGACATCTTAACAGTATTTTGTCTTCCAATCCATGAGCATGGAATGTCCTTCCATTTATTTATGTCCTCTTTGGTTTCTTTTAGCAATGTTTTGTAGTTTTCTGAATACAGGTCCTTTATGTCCTTGGTTAAGTTTATTCCTAAATATTTGCTTGTTTTAGTCACTATTATAAATGGAATTTTTTTCAGATTTCCTCTTCAGATTGCACATCAGCAGTGTATAGAAACATTACTGATTTTTGTGTATTAATCTTGTAGCCCGCCACTTTGCTAAACCCATCTATTAATTCTTGTATCTTTGTTGTGGATTTTTCAGGATATTCTAAATATAGGATCATGTCATCAGTGAAGAGTGAAAATTTTACTTTTTCCTTTCTTATTTAGGTGCTTTTTATTTCTTTGTATAACCTAATTGCTCTAGATAGAACTCCCTGCACAATATTGAATAATAACGGTGACAGTGTGCATCCTTGTCTTATTCCTGATCTCATTAGGAAAGCTTTCAGCCTATCACCACTGAGTACTATGCTAGCTTTAGGGTTTTCCTATATGTACTTAACCATATTGAGAAAGCTTCCTTCTATTCCTGTCGTTTGGAGTGTTTTTATCAAGAAAGGGTGTTGCATTTTGTCAAATGGTTTTCCTGTGTTAATCGAGAGGGTCATGTGATTTTTCTTCTTCAATTTATCAATGTAGTTTATTACACTGATATTCTTGTGTTGAACTACCCTTGCATACCTGGGATAAAACCCACTTGATCATGGTGTGAAATTCTTTTAATGTGCTTTTGGATTCAGTTTGCAAGTATTTTGTTTGACGATTTTGCATGTATATTCATTAGAGATATTGATCTGTAATTTTTTTGTAGTATCTTTATTTGGTTTTGGTATTAGGGTGATGTTGGCTTCTTAGAATGAGTTTGGTAGCAGTATTTCCAGTTCAATTTTTTGGAAGAGCTTGAGCAAGATTGGTATTATGTAATCTTTGATGATTGATAGAATTAATCTGTGAAGTCATCTGGTTCCAGGCTTTTCATCTTTGGGAGGTTTTTGATGACTGTTTCAATCTCTTCCCTTGTGATTGGTTTGTTGAGGTCCTCTATTTCTTCTAAGGTCAGTGTAGGTGGTTCGTGTGTTTCTGTGAATTTGTCCATCTCATCTATATTTTCTAATTTTTTGGCATACAGTTGTTCATAGTATCCTCTTATGATCTTATTTCTGCAGGATCAGTGGTAATGCCCTCCCTCTCATTTCTGATATTACTTGTGTTATATCTTTTTTTCTTTGTCAGTCTAGCTAACGGTTTGTTGATTTTGTTGAGCTTCTTGAAGAACCAACTTTTGGTTTTGTTGATTCTCTCTATTGTTTTTTTTGTTGTTGTTCTCAATTTCATTTATTTCTGTTCTGATATTTACTATGTCTTTCCTTTGGCTTCGTTTGGGATGAGTTTGCTGTTCTTTTTCTAGTTCCTCCAGTTTGCAGTTAGGTCTTCAGTTTTAGCTCTTTCTTCATCTTTTTTTTAAATAAATCAATTTTATTGATAAATATCAGTAAAGTACACAATTCATCCAAAGTGTACAATCAATGGCATTTGGTAGAATCACATAGTTGTGCATTCATCACTTTAATCATTATTAGAGCATTTTCATTATTTCCACAATAATAATAATAAAAAGTCAAACAAACAAAAATTCTTCACCTCTCAATCTTTCTCTGTTTCCCCTACTGTACATAGCTGCTATTTCTGGCTATTCCTGCACAATTATTTATATATATATTTATTAAGCATTATTATTGAGATTTATTCATATACCATATGATATATCCAAAGTGAATAACCAATGGCTTTAAGCATAATCACAATGTTGTGCAATCGACATCACAAAAAATTTTAGAATTATTTCATTACTCCAAAAAGAAAAACTCCACACCATTTAGCATGCCTTCCTTAGCCCTACATAACCACTACTCAAATTTCATCTACATAAATTGATTTATATTTACATTTAATATAAATGGAATCATACAATATGTTACACAATATATGTAGTTCCTAGTAACATAATCATACATTATTTGTCCTTTTGAGTCTGGCTTGCTTCACTTAACATAATGCCCTACAGGTTCATCCATGTTGTCATATGCTTTATGACTTCATTTCTTCTTACCACTGCATAATATTCCATCATGTGACTACACCCCAGTTTCTTTATGCATTCATTGGTTGATGGACACCCGGGTTGTTCCCAACTTTTGGCAATTGTGAATGACACCGCTATGAACATAGGTGTGA
>PVKH010010403.1:0-18269 GCA_004027955.1 Chaetophractus vellerosus | reverse complement strand
AGTACAAACAATGGGGATAAATAAACAAATAAAATAAATCTTTTTTAAAAAATCCATTATAAGAAGTATATAATTGGTTGATATAACTTCATTTAAAAAAACCGTAAATTCTATAAAGCAATGTTACTTAATAATAGGAATCAAAATTTTATTTTATCAATATTCCTTTAAATATTTAGATGCTTTAAATCAGGGATTCTTAATCTTTTTTGCTCCACCAACACCTTTGCCAGTCAGGTGAAAACCACGGACCCCTTCCTAAGTCCACACTATACTGTGTATTATTTAATAAATATATTATACCTGCACCAACACATCCCCACAAGAATAATGGTTTTTTGAATTTCAATTCAAGCTCACAGCCCCCTGGTTAAGAACCCCTGCTTTAAATAATGAATTTATATATGCACCATGGAAACAATATCAAGACAAATCAGATATGAAAGAAGAGTAATCATTCTAGGAACAGTGGAGAGTGATGCAAAAATGAAACCTTGTTGATGGAGCTGAAAAGAGCATAAACATGACCTAGGAGAAATGTTGAAAGCTAGGAGAGAAGAAAGGAATAATGAGATATACACATATCCAAGTATTTTTAAGGTGGTGCTCTCAAGAAGAGGCCATATTTATTTGTGGTTAGATAAAAATTATGACTGGATCCTAAAGAAATCAAACAAGTTCATAAAGGCAGTATTGCTTAATGATTAAGAGAGTGGCTCTGGAGTCTCACTGCCCAGGTTTGAATCTCAGCTGCTATTGCTTTTTAAAAAAATCTCTATGCCTCAGTTTCCTCATCAGTAAAACAGGGATAATAATAGTGCAATCTTATAAGATGACTGAAACGATTAAGTCAGATAAAAGCATAAAGGCCTTAGAAGGGTACCTAAGCTCATAGTAAGTGCTATATAAATGAGCTATTATGATATTATTAATATTAACAACACTAATAATCATAACAATATAATAATAATAATACAAGGGGCAAGACTGCAAGGAGCAAACCAGAATGACTTTTCTGTAAGGAACCCAGAACCAGAAACCAACTGAGAATTGTGCTCTTACAGTAGGGCATGTGAGTGACTTAGTGTTGGATTAAATCAACTCCGGAGGGATTGAAGAAGCTACCCTGATTCCAGGGGAAGGAAACCCAGGCTCAGTGTACCAGACAGACCTCTCTATGATGAGACTGAAGAGAAAATGAAATTAGAAAGGAGAGAAGACTCAACTTTAATTCCAATGAATCTAAAGTCTAAAAGTAAAGACTCCTCCAGTTTGCAAATTTAGTAATGGGAGCAAGAGGTTCGTTGTCAAAATTGGAGCTGACAGTATTTTGGTTACTGAATAATCTGTGGTGAGTTTGTTTTTTTTTTCTCAAATACTGTGGTGAAGCATATATTAAAATGAGAAGTAGAAAAGGGAATGGATTTTGTCTTAGGCTGTCGTGTTAATTACTATCTCATTCTGACTCATTTCAGATAATGAACCCAGAGTTGAACCCCCCAGGAAAGGAATACCCAAGGGAACTGATCTGAATTTAGGGAGAAGCAGATTCACAAAGGCTGGGATCTGGTCTTCTCTGAGGGAACTGACTGCTCAAGCATAGGTGTGGCTCTTTTGCCCCATAGAGTAAGAGAGAGTAAAATATTGGAGAGTGACAGCTTCTCTGTTTCTCTCCTGAATTTCTGCTTCTACAATAGGGTTGACAAAATTTCTGCCAAAACCCCTTTCTCACACTCGGAAGAGAGTTGGAAGAGAAGGAACACTTCCGAACTTTCTCTCCAAGCCATCCTTATTCCTCCCTCAGTAATTCTGATGACTCAGAGCTTGACATTCATTCCTCCACATTTAATATTGGGCAAGGTCTCTATGCCTTAAGGTTAGGGCTTGAAGAGGTCCACGCTCATTTACTTCCTGCCTCTGGCCACAAGTAGCTCTTCTGTGCTCCCTTTGGTTGAGTGGTATTTACACCCAGTAGGCCTATCTCCCTGGGAGAAAGAACCACTGTTATCCAAAGTGGTTCCAACTTACCCTTGCAACTGAGTGAGCAATTCAGTTCCGGCCTATGCTGTGAAATCAGCTGCCCTAAATTCAGTAGGTAAGGAATGGGAAGCTTCACATTAGCTTCAGATCCAAGTTGCATTCTTCAATATAGTTACCAGAGCACTGAATTCAGGGGGATTAAAGCATGCTTACTCAATATGATCAAGTAGTAGTTCATCTCCCATTTAGCCTGTGACCTTGTATATGTTCCAGTACTCAATGAGTATAACTTACTGAAGCTGGATTCTATCTTACTCCTGTGACATCTCCCCTAGGAACTCTGATATGTCAGCGCGGCCACCAGAAGTTCTACTTGGTAGTATATTAGGTTAGCCCTAACTGCACTGAAATTAAGACTTCTAAGAGAAAAGACAAAAGTTGTGCTTGGGGAGTGTTCTAGGTGGGCAGAGAGCTCACTTGAGTAAGGAGAACAAAATGACCAACTCGTTCCTGAAACATACATATCTAATTTGATATATATTATATATTTCTAGTATATTACATACACACATTTCATATATATAAATTACAAATACATGACTATCTATCTATCTATCTATCTATCTATCTATCTATCTATCTATCTATCTATCTACCTACCCACCTACTTACATAATATCAAGTGGTGATAAATGCTACGAAGGAAAAGAAAGCAGAGAAAGGCTATAGAGTGTGCTTGGGTGGGTGGGGAGTGCTATTTTGGAAAAGGTGATCATTCCAGAGCAGCCCAGACAGAGGGAGCAGCCAGTGGAAAGAACTGGAGGTGGGCGGCCAAGATGAAGACCAGAGTGACCTGAAAGAAGTGACAAAGGCAAGTAGGGTCACAAAGGGGGTTAGAGAGAGAGCCAGGGTCTAGAGCATGAGAGCCTCATAGGACCTGGCAGAGACAACGTTCTTGGTTCTAAGTGTGATGGGCTTCTGACAGCTTTTGCACAAAATGATGACATTCTGTGATGGAGATTTTGAAGGCGCCTTCTGACTGTGTTATGGAGAAAAGAATGTAGGAAGGCAAGAGCAGAGGCTGGAAAACAGTTAAGAGGCTGCTGCAATAGCCCTGATGGAGAGATGCTGGTGAGAAGAGGTGAGATTCAGAAGAAATTCTAAACTTGGAGTCACAGGCTTTCTGATGAGGCATCACCGCTGACTCCAAGCATTTGGACTTGCCATTAAAGACAAATCCTTGCTAGTTAAGATGGCTATCGATATCTTGTTTTAATTTGCATTTCTTTGAGTGCTAGGCTCATATTCCCATAATCTGCTGATCAGTAGTTCATCTAATGTTCTGTTCCTATCCTTAGTCTATTTGATGATTGGTATCTTTGTATTTTCTATTGATTTTATGAAATATTTTAGACTAAAGCTTTTAACTCAAGGTTACATTCCTTATAATGTAGTAAGTTATGGTATGTATGGTAATATTTTACAAACTTCTCAGACTTTTTGCTCTTGATTTAAGCATAGCTTAAATAAAGAAGGGAAAAAAGGAAAGACATGGATATTTGAAAAGGAATTTTAAACACATTTTTCCAAAACCAGAATTGCTCATTTGACTTGCATGTAATTGTAATGTTGGAATACATAATTGCAGAGGAATTGCTTTCAATAATACTCAGAGATGGCAGTGGAAGATCTATACTTTTGCATACATGTTGGATGTATGCATTTCACAGAAAAAGCTGGGCTTTCTTGGTGCTTCTGTTCTATGTGTATGGAAGAAGTAGAGTAGAAGGGGGACTTCAAAACTATTGACATAGCATAAGAAAGTGAATTTAAACTGAGAAACTTTTTGGTATGAACTCTGAATTTAATAAAATAAATGCAGATCTTTAAAGGTGTAGTACATGTTATGTATTTTGAAGCTATGTTGCTTTCTAAAAGAAGTTGGTATTTAATTAATTTTTACTGATAAAAATAATTTTGCAGTTCATCTGATTGCATTAAGCTAGAATTGATTTCCAACAACTTATTCATTCATCCAGGTAAATTTTTAAAAACATGTCTTTGAAATCATTCTTTGTAAATCTGTTTGTGTGTGTGTGTGTTTACCACCTTCCCCAATTACTTTTATGTTTTCCCAATCAAGTCCAAAGTCAAGTCGTACTTACCTCCTCCTTTTTTTGTAGGAAATACTCAATTTATAGATGGATTGCTGTAAAAGGGCTTTTGTAAATTGTTTGAAAGTGTTAAGAAAAATTATCCCAAACTTAAAAATAAGCCAAAAAGCTCAGAGTGTCCTTGCATTGTCCTACTGGAGCATTATCTAACTGGCCTGCCTGAGGGCATTTAGAGGCTGCAACTTTTGTTTGACTTATATTTACTGTTAATTGGGGTCCAGACACTGCAAAAGTTAGATGTCACTTTGTTGAATATTGCCAAATTGTAAAGTATTTCTGTATGGTAGAGAAGCCAACAATGTCTGTCTAGTAGAAAAGATAGTCTTAAAAGTTGTGATTTCATTGCTCTGAGGCATATTAATCAGTTTTTCAAAAACTGTCTGACCATCTTTCTTCAGCAATCTTTCTTCCACTAACTTCATATTTACTAGCCTCTCCTTTCCTCCTTGCGATCTGCTTTACCATTTTCTTGGCTCCTGATTGAGCAGTTAAATAAATCTTTGACATATGTTCACTATATATTTCTTATGATAGTCATATTTTTAACTTTTTGAAATTTGACAAAAATTAGAACCTAGAAATAATATATGCCATGATTAAACCAGAATAAATTTGTTCCATGACATAGCTGGTATAATGTATAATTAGATTTTAGAAAATTAGACTATTGTAATTTAATTAAAGAAGACATTAAAACATTTTATCCTAAATGTTGTTTTGGTGACAAGTAGGTTTGATTAGAGGACTAGAAAAATGTAGGTCAGGGAGGCATTCACGGTCATATATTCTGATAGGACATTTTGCATGTATTTAACACCTTTAGACATTTAATCCTGTTGGTTCTTTATTGGCCTCACTTACCTGAGAGCTTCTGGTGTTTGCTTCCTTGTTTTCCAGCACTTTGCTCTAGATTTTTCAGTCCCAGGCAGTGTCATTGTCTACAAATAATAACTCAACATTATGAGCTTCTTAAAATGCCTAATTTACAGATGAGGAAACAGGTATAAAAAGTTAAGTAACTCACCAGCCGTCATCAAACTAGTCATTGAGGAGCAGAGATTTGAACTCAGGTAAACTAAGGCCAGAATCCATCTGTTTAATCTCACTGCCCTGCTCTTCTCCCCAAACAGAGCTGCCTCTCATTGCTGGCTTTGCAAATAGAGCTAAGGTGGGCCCAGTGGGAAAAATAAAGTCCCTGAGGTTCAAGTAATTGACCCAAAGTTAACCAGCTAGGTAGTAGTGCTTGGAATTATTTTGATAATTCATAACAAAAAAGAGACAAAAATGAGAAAGGCTAAGATATGGAGAGGGAGGAAGATAATTTTGTGAAAATTAAGTAAAAGCTGGAAGAGAAGGTAAGTGGGGGGTTGGGGGCAAAAGAAATTCTTAACAAAGGTGAGTTTGCATGTGGAAAAATTGCCCCAGGTAGAGTTGACTAAATTGTTCATAGATGAAGGTAGAATCAAGGTTGACTATAGAGATATGGCTGATGGCAAAGAATAATATTGTGAAAGCACCTTTCTATAAGACAGTTCTCTGGGGGTGGAGGTGGGGGTAGATAGATAGTATGTGACAGTGTTAACCTAATCATTTGAGTTACTGTCTAGAGAAGCCAGAGAAAAGACAAGGGCAAAGGCAGTGGTGTGAAATACAATTTGGAAAACTAGGCTCTTTGGATATGTGCTCACAGTGACTTGCTATATTAAAGCATGTGTTTTCATGAATACTGTTACTGATGGTAAAACTCTCATATAATAATAATGAGACAGGTTAGTATAGGAAACAAGGGGACGCAGCTGGTCAGAACAGAGCCCTAACCATCACAGCTGAAAAGCCTACCGAGTACCTGGTCACGAGGTCCCGTTTGAAACACCTGGGCTCAAAAAAGCCCCGGATAATTTCAAACAGAAATGGCTCCCTAACAACTAACAGGTGCAACCTGGGTGGTCTATAGTATAAATCAATAGGAAGGCAGAAAGCGACCAATCAGGAGAGCAAATAGCTGAGATCCCTTCTTGCAGTAGTTTGGTATTATTTATGAATTCCAAAAAGAGATATTGATTATGTTTGTAAACTGGTCTGTTCCTCTGGGCTGATACCCATTGATTGATTTAAGTCCAAAGGCTTTAGGTTTTCTTGATTAACTCAAGATTAGGGCTTTGATTTGACCATGTCATTAGGGCATGCAGGATTGAGTCCCTGCCCCCTTGGTGGGCTACATAAACAGATGCTCAATCAAGAAGACAGAAGAAGATACACAGAGGAATAGAGAGAGCTCCATAGACATGGAAGAAGAGAGAACTTGTCGGCCTCGATCCTGCGGGCCCCAGGAAGTGAGAGATGAGCCATTCACCCGATGGTTTACAGCTGACCTTGTGACGAGACCAGAGCAGCTGAGTCCAGAAAGAAATGAACCCTCCAGCCTACAGCTGAGATCAGAAGAAGCTGGGACTGTGGAGCCTTAAGAGGAAGAGGAAGGCTGAACCCTCAGAGGTCAGCGACCATCTTGCTTCAACACATGGCAACAGACATTGGGTGAGAAAGTACCTCTTATGGTACCTTGAGTTGGACTGTTTAGGGCCTGGTAACTGTAAGCTTCTACCCCAAATAAATACCCTTTATAAAAGCCAACAGATTTCTGGTACTTTGCATCAGCCCCCCTTTTGGCTGACTAATACACTCCTCAACATGGGGAAGGGGGAGGAGGAGAGGCCAGCCTTCAAAAGCCCTGAGCCCCAGCCGGCATTCTCACCCTGGAGCATACCTGCACTCAAATCTCAAGTGTGTACTCTTGTTTTTCTCTCATTTCTCAATAAACTCTTAAATTCCTTTACTTTAAATTCCTTTATGCGACATAGCCAAGAACCTGGAAATCCACTGCCAACAACAATAAAATAGGGATTTTTTTCCTGCCTGGTATGTTGCAGGAATTCATTTATTATGCTTAACCCAATCTAGAGAGTACATGTAGAGAATCAATGCTAATGTACAAAGACCTTGATTTTGATTTTCCAGTGTAGGCATTTGGACTTTCTTATAAGCAGTGTGCAACAAAAATTTTATTTTACCTAGGTGAGTTCCATGAACAAAGACTTAGTTTAGGAAGATTAATCTGAGACAGAAAAATTATTTAACTAAAAATTACTTAGGAAAGAGTAATGTACTTGGGATTCAAAGAGTAATGAGAAGTGGTTCTTGCTATCAAGGAATTCGGTACATCGTAAGAGACAAGACAATATGCAATATCTTATTAATATTAAAATGGAGTCTTGTGCAAATGCTATGATCGTATAGATATATTTCACCCAAGGGCTCAGCAATGTTTAAGGATTGATTGCAATAGTTCAAAAAATTTTAGAAAAATTTAAAAACCTGTACCACTAATTGGGGGCTGTTGGTTGCAAACACAACGTCAGATTTTGGCTAACTTAAGCAAAAAAAAAAAAGAATTTAGTTGGCAAGATGCCAAGCTGAGGTTATGTGCTGGTATTGGAGAGCCCATGTTATATCATCCCACCAGCATCCCTTAAAGAAGGAAGGCTGTGCAGACCTCAACCCCTTTCTCCCCAAAACAAAGTCCTAACGTGTCAGCATAAATGGCTGTTCAATAAGGAACTGGTAAAAATTATGGCACAACTATACAATGGATTACTAGGCAGCTGTTAAGGCTGGCATTGAATTGTTTACTATAAAATAATGATGTGACTTTCACCTTAACTAAAAGAATGCAGGATGTGTGACATGAAAATATCCAAAATATATTTAAAGTAAAGAAAATTAAGTTGCAATTGCAGTACAGTATATGGAATCAACCTATTTCTGTGAAATATGCAAAATAGTATTAAGGACGTCCTTGCTTGAAATTACAAAGCTAGTGAAAATATATTTTTCAAATCCCTTTATTCCTGTTCCATCCTTTCATCTGAACTTTATTCATTTAATGTCTGCCCTTCCTTTACTCTCCTCTTTTGTGAAAGGCATTTTATCCAGTCACGCCCTCTCCTCTAGTCAGCAACTGCTAACAAGACACCTGCCTATGTCTTTCTGGAATTGATCTCTTCTCCCTTAGAGTTCCCTTTTGCAAGACCACTTCTTCCAAGCCTGGTATATGAGATTTTAATTGCTCTGCTGCACTTTTCTCTTCTACAGTCAGTGGTGACAGCTCCAGGTCTGTTTGCTTTTGTATCGTGGTCATAGTCTTATTCAAAGTAGCACAAATGCAGCTCTTAGTCTCTTTCTGCTCAACTGTAACTGGGTTAAAGCGTGCGTGCAAAGTCTGATATCAAAACTTTATTGCTGACAGTTCTTTAAGAGGGTAATTGGATTTTTCTTGCCTACTGAATCAGGATGATTAGTCTTGATTTCCTATTTCAGCCTGTGTTGAATGGAATCCAGATCACAGTCAGCTTTCTGGAACATCAGTTCCAGCTTATCGACGTTCACCTCCATGTTGAATGGTTGATGTTCTTCAGACTGCCTATATAGGTACTTTTAAAACTACTTATTGAATAAAATTTTTTACTTTATAAACCTTCAATAGATTTTTACTAGATTCCATTGTCTGCCAAGGTCAGAACTGCCGAGTAGTAGCTAGAAATATGCAGAGATTTCCAATTCAAGAAAAGGAATCTAACATATAACAAATACAACTTGTTTATACCTACTTTTCTTGATTGTTGTATTGAAATAAATGAGTTCGTTGAATGCCCTTATTCTTAGGAAAGACATGCTGAAGTATTTAAGAGTGAATTGTCATGATATTTTCAATTTAGTATCAAAATGTGTGTGTGTGTGTGTGTGTGTGTGTATATATATATATATATATATATATATATAGAGAGAGAGAGAGAGAGAGAGAGAGAGAGAGAAGGCACATCTGGCAAAACGCTATCAATTATTGAAGCTAGGTGAAGGGTGTTCATTGTACTATGCTTTCAACTTTTCTACAATTGGAAAAAGAAAAGAAAATGGCATATTGAATGGAAAACACTACTTCAGATGTTGGATGATAATTCATATCCAGAATTGAAGTCTTGTGTGCTATTTTTAAATCAATGATTATTCCATAATTTTTTATTATTTTAAAACCATTTTCTCCTTTTGGAGTTACTTTTTATAATTTTGACAAGAGCTGAAACACTATATGTTAAGCATTTTACATGTATTACCCTTAATCCTTGCAAAAATTCTGAAAGGTGAATATCGTGGGCTCCATTTCTTAGATAAGAAAAGAGAGGCTCCTCCATATTAAGTTATTTGTCCTTGGTTACATGAAACTATAAATGTTGGTACCATTATTTTTAGCCAAGTGCGTCAGAATCTAAAGCCTGCACTCTTTTATGCTAAGAAATTTCATTTATAGATAGATGGGCAGGTGGTCCTTTGGGGGACAGCCCCTTATGCCAATTAAAATCTGTTGAAACCCATACTCTTATGCAAAATGAGCACAACTAGTTCTGCTGCTTTTTATCTGTATCACAAAGTCATAAAAACACTTATCGAAAACCTGAAAACTTCTCCAAAAACCTTGTATTGCAGGTTCATTGCCTTGTTTAATTGGCTTATCGTGAGCTAGAGGTAACAGCGTTGCATGTTTGAGAGCACTATTTCAAAACATATTGACATTTAGCTGTTTCTCCAAGTTCCTAAAATTTTCCACTTTCAAGCATGTGTGTTCTTAACATTAAGCAGCACTTTCTTCCCATAAGGCAAGAAATATTCATTGAACAAATATTTACTGAGCACTTAATAAGTGCTTAGCACAACATGTACACATTTTACCGAAAATCCAATTACTATCTTAACCACATCTGCTCCTTTCTAAGAGAGTATAACATGACATAGAATTTTTCTGATGACTTTAAAGTTTTCTAGTAAGTAGCAAAACTTTTAGAGCATAGTAATAGTGGACTATTTTAATATAGCTGTCTACTTATAAATTCCTCACTAAGCAAGGAGGAATGTGTTATACCTACAGCTCATGGAAATTCACACTCAATTCTTCAAAGTTACTGATTATAGCACCCAGAGCTCTTTAAAATAGATATTCTTAGCGTTGCGAGGATTTTAATAAGGAGAGGGCAGATAAGACAATCCCTTAGAATCACCTCCAACATGTGCGAATAACAGTAAGTGTAGAGATCATTGCTTAATATTTAGATTATTAGAGCAAAAGGATTTTTGCTTGAAATCTTCATCATAAAGCTTCGGGATAGGATTCTATTCAAAGTAAACGCTTGAGGTAATGAAACCCAGCCCATATTCTCTTTAACAAGAGCCCCAGAGATTGTTGAGCTCATTTCTCATAAGGGTAGATCCTTATCCCTTTGAAAACACAAGTTATGCTCAACCTCTGACTATCCCTCAACTGGTGTTTGTATTTACTTATGGATTTCTTTCCTTTGGAGCTTGAATTGTAAATTGCTTCGGAAGTGGTGAGAAACTTCCTCCTTCCTTCTCTCCCCCCGTATTCCCCATTCCCTCCCTCCACTTTGTACAATCCAGGAACATTTCAAAGAGCGCTGTTCTTAGAGGGTGAATCTGTGAAGAGGAATTGGGAGACAAGCATTCACTCTAGGAGGAGCCAGAGCAGCAACAGCTTTTGCTTCTGCAGCTATTAAGACTTTGCCATCAGTAAGAAGAATCTCAGAGATCTAGCAAAAAAAAAACAAAACAAAACAACCTGGGATATAGGCTATGTCTATGTCCACCTTTCTATGTCCGTCCTTCATGTTTAGCTACTAAGCTTACTGTTTGCAATGTGCTTGTGGTCTTAAGCTCCAAGTACCTGAGATTAAGGAGAAAGTTTTGAGCTCATTAAGTCATGTGACGATATTAATAACGTTCTTTAAAAAGTGGATACATTTTTTTAAAGATTTATTTATTTTATTACATATCTCCCTTTTCCCCCCGCTGCGGTGACGTGCCGAGACTGCTCACTGCGCAGGCGCGGCTTTCCCTGCTTGTGGGCGGCTTCTGCTTCCATCACGGCCAGCTTTCAGTTCGCGGGTGGCTGGCTGCGCTCGATTTGCAGGCGACCTGCCCTGCCCGTGGCGGCTTTTGCCTGTCCGTGGCAGCTTTTTTGCCCTGCCCACGGCGGCTCCGGCCAGCCCATGGCAGCTTGCCATTCTCAAGGCGGTCTGCCCGCTAGGAGAGGTCCCCGGGAACCGAACCCAGGGCCTCCCATGTGGTATGCCGGTGCCCTATCCACTGGGCTATTGAGCCGGCCCCAAAGTGGATACATTTTTAAGTCAAAGGAATATTACTGGGGAAGTTTTAAGGGTCAGAAGGCTTCAAGTCAAAACATGTAGGCAGTCTTCTTGATCTGCTTGATAAACTGTTGAGGTCATCACTATTTATTAAAAACAGATAAATGGATGGATGAACCATCAAACTGGGTCACTTCTGATCAGTTTTGGGGAATTCATTGGTATGTAGGTTGAATAATTCCAGAGTCCAGGAAGGTGCTCCCAGCTCTCATTACCCCCACATCAGAGAGTGCTGATGGGGACATTTGGTTCTTTGGTTTAGGATTTTCCCTCTTCAAAGGGCTCAGTTGAAATCCAAACACTCATGCTTGAAGAGGTAAGACAAAGTTATTGTTCTTTTCGCTTTTGAGTAAATGACTTCTTCTGTCGTCTGAATCAGGACTCTACCAAAATGTGAATGAACTGAACATAACCGAAAGAGATTCCATGGTAGGCATCATTTACTAACCAAGGTGCGGTATCTTGAATAGAGTTGGGAAATGTGGTTGGGTAAAGAAATAAGCCTAGTATCAGCTCTACTAATACCAGCTGGGTATCCTTGGGGTAGTCACCTCACTTCCCTGAGCCTCAATTGCCTAATTAAAATATATATATATATTTCTCCCCACACAGCACTTGCTGTGTCTTTTCATCTTCCTTGTTTCTTTAGGAGGCACCGCAAACCTCTGAACCCTGCTTTGTTGTATCTCTCACTATGTCTTTCTTCTTGTGTCTCTTGTTGTGTCATCTTGTTGCATCATCTTGTTGTGTCAGCCTGCCCGTCACGCCAGCTCGCTGCCTTCTTTGGAAGGCACCGGAAACCAAACCGTGGACCTCCCATGTGGTAGGCAGGAACTCAGTCACCTGAGCCACATCCGCTTCCCCCTAATTTTTAATAAGGATTAGGGAGTTGATTACAATGGATCGCAACGATATCTAAATTCCCTTGCGGTGCTGTTCTTCCATCAAGTCTGTCTCCCTCCCTCCCCTCACCCCCATTATCCTCTAGCACTCAGTGATCTCTTGATGTCTGTGTGTCCTGTCTAAACCTGTCCTTCTAATACGATCTTTGAGTTCATTGTCTTTCATCTTTTAAGACTAAGGAGTGCAGAAGCTATTTTACTTCCTTTGTTACTCTGGTTGTTTTTCTTTGACTCTCTTCAGACTTAAGTCATCTTCAACTTTCCTGATCCAGAACTTCTTTTTGCTGCCTCACAGACAAGATACATATTAAAGAAACTAAACAAGCAGCCAGCCGGTTTCTCAATTTGTTTCCTTCCTAAAAATGACCTGCATTTTATTGATTTTTTTTTTTTTGACCAAATAGCACCCTAAACAGACATTTTCAAGGCCTAATGACATCTCGAGCTGTCTTTGCTAAGGGATGAGTCAGTTATTGTTTTATTAATAGAACATGGATTATTTTTACCTCAGTAGGTTATGTTGCTTTTGTCCCTAATGAACCTTATCTGCTATTTAATGCCTGGCTGCACTGCCCTACCCACAAATACTGCTCCATTCTCCTTCCTGCTACCTCAGAGGCACCATCACATTCTCAAGTAATAACAGAAGGAGCCAACTTCCTTCCTCAAAACGAGCTGTGGCCTTTTGCTTCCTTTCTACTTCATGCTCAGAGACATAAACCCCAGCAGGGTCTCTGAGAGGGGACCTGAGACACAACCACGCCCCATGTGGTTCCGGGAGTGGCCTGGGGATTGTATGTAGATGGCTTTGACCCGGGGCTACATCAGACTTGTGTCTTAGAGGTGGCCCCTGGCCCAGTCCTGAGGCTCCACTGCTGTAGAGGTAAAAACCATCCACAGCAGTGTTTTTATGTACCTCGGCAGGACGGGAGCATAGCGATAGCTAGTGCGCTTTCACCCCTGGGAGGCCATTCCTGCTACCACCCTGATGTGTTTTCTGTGGTAACCTAAGCATTCTGTCATCATACTCTTGGTAACTGCTTCCTGTATTCCTCTTTCAACACTCTTCTGTAAGGTCAGTAGAAAAAGAAGATTCAGTTCTGCAGTCTACATTACATTCTGAAATATAATTGTTTCTTTAAATAAATTGGACATGAATCCAGAGATGAGTGTGGAAGAAGTTCTCAAATCCATCACCTCATTTTTAGCAAAAGCGATTTGGCAAATATACTTGGAAATATTAGGTGGTAAAGGAACATGATGTGTGCAACCTGCTCTCAAATGCTTAGGATATAGACTAGATAGATAGATACAGAATGATAAAACAAAGCTGGCAAAATGTTAGAAGTTGGTAAATCTGGGTATCTGGGTAGGGGGTATATTGGTGTTCTCTTTGTTATTTTTGTAACTTCCTTGCAAGTTTGAAATTATTTCAAAAAAGTTTAAAAAATGCATTTTGGCTCCTTCCCTCCTTCCCTCCCTCCTTCTTGTCTCTCTCTCTTTTCTTCTATTAGTTCTATGCTTTTGTATACAGAATATAATTGATTTTGGCATTGATACAATCTAAAGATTCTTTTTATTTGGCTAATTAAATCCATTCCATTTTATAAACAAAAAAATAATGCATTTTGGGGAGCAGATGTGGCTCAAGCAGTTGAGCACCTGCCTCCCACATGGGAGGTCCCAGGTTCGGTTCCCTGTGCCTCCTGAAAAAACTAAAAACAAACAACAAGTGAACAAATGAAAAAAAAAAACACCTCAGGGTTGCCGATGTGGCTCAGTGGTTGTGTGCCAGCTTCCCACATACAAGGTCCTGGGTTCAATCTCCGGCCCCAGGTACCTCAAAAAAAAAAAAAAGGATTTTGGCAGAGCCCCTATTTTGGTCCTAAGGCCTTCATTCTTCTAATAAATATTCATTGAGCCCTTAGTATGTTCCAAATACTTTTGGCAGAAGTGATGGTGCATGACTTTTAAGGCTAAGTAATAATAATAAAAGGCTTCTGTCCCGCTGTCTCTTGGGTCACACACCTTGGGAACCCCAAAGACATGGAAGAAATCTGGCTATGCTCAGGATGCCATGTTGGAGAGATGACGTGGAGAGGCCATGTGGAGAAAGAAAGAGATGCCTGGTTTCCTCCCCAGATTTTCCAGTCTTTTCAGCATTAGCTTACCAGGCATGTGAATAAATGAATCGTCCTATAATCCCACCCCCTAGGCTTTAAGCTGCACAGCTGAACCCAAGCAGAGCAGAGATAAAATGTCCCTGTAGAGCCTTATGTATTTGTGAGCAAATAAATATTGAGGGGAGCAGGTGTAGCTCAGTGGTTGAGCACCTGCTTCACGTGTACAAGGTCTCAAGTTCAATCTCCAGTGCCTCCTAAAATGAATGAATGAATAGTGTTATAAGCCACTGAAGTTGGGAACTGTTTTTTAAGAAACATGAGTAAAATCACTGAGAGGACTTTTTAAGTCAGACATGATCTATGTTTAACTTAGTCAATATGCTTCTTCATGCTACAATTCCAGACCTTGCATAACAACCCCTGCCTTTGTAAGGGGGACAATCTATATGTAGCCAGATTTCTATTCATTCCTTACCTGATCTACAGTGCTGTTACATGGGTGATAGTAAAAATGTAGTGCAGAGTATACCTGTCCCATTAAAGATGATGTCCACCTAATTAATAACATGGCTAGATGAAACAGAGCAAGTATTATTGCCGTTTTGGTTCATTTGGTCTGTTTCAAATCTCCTTTGACACATAAATGTCTTTTTTATGTGTCTTTTCCTGTGGGTGCAAAAAAAAAAAAAGAAAAAAAGGATAGTCCTTGAGAAAATGTGTTGTAATCAACCTGTCAACAATATGAAAAGAGAACTGGACAGGGAGTCAGGTGACAGGGTGGTGATGGGAGGGGGTAGGGAGGCTGTAACTAGCTCTGCCACTAATTAAGCAAGTTTTTTTAAAAAATTATTTTAACTCCTCAGTACTTTTGTTTTTCAATTTTTTGAATCCATAGGTTAAATCCCAAGATTTCCATTTGAGACTTATTCACATCACTATGCTTGGACACTTGGAGTTTTAGGTCCTCGTACTGAAGAAGTTTATAACGTAGCAATGAAGCAATCTCAGTCTTTGTTCCCCCTTCTCTTTTACTTTTAAGATAGAATGATGCCAAGTCCAATAGTCTTCTACCTTCCAAGCTCCAGGCTATCCCTGCAGCTCATGATCTCATTCCCTTTCACATGGATTATTGTACTAGTCTACAGTGGCGCAGACAGTGAGTGCATATGAAATTACCACTGACTGCTCTCCTACATTTTTCAGCACGTCTTGCTTTGGATAGAGACCTTATGACTGATTCTGGCCAATGGACGGTGAGACAAATAGTGATTGTTACATCGAAGCCAGGAGAGTCAAAAGTTGATGTATAACCTCTGCACTGTTCATTCCCTCCCAAGGTGATCTTACCACTCCCTATATCTTTACCACATTTCCACCAAGTTGAGCAGTTAAGTTCCTTAACAGTTTTGCCATGGCCTCATTAGGTTTTATGCCTCGGCACTTTTGCCTTTGTGGACCCCTTTCTCCATGCAAAAAATAGTGTGTGGTGTTTGTGATAGCAGATCAGGAAAACTAAGACCTAGTAAATTGGTTTCTTCACACACAAATGGATAGTGACCCACATTTATAGAGATATGGGGTATCTCTTGTAGCCAAATGTGAATTTTCCTCAATTAGTGATTCTAACTCAGAGTTTTGGTATCCTATAATCTTCAATTACCTAACCACAACTCATAAAAATAAATTTACATTCTCTTAGTGAAAAATACATATAACATTTTAATTTCACTTTTCCTCTGCTGAGCACCACTAACCTCCCTCTCTTCAGTGTCCTGAATCATAGATTGAGCACACAAGGAATTAAGAGCAAAGTTGTAGTGCTTTGGTTTGCTAAAAACTGCCGAAAGCACTATAGCCAGAAATGATGTGGATTTATTATTAGTGTAATCACAGTTCTGAGGCTGTGAAAATATCCAGATCAAGGCATCAGGCAATGATCTCTCCCTGAAGACCAGCTGCTGGCAATCCGGGGCTCTGTCCAATGGGAAGGTACACGGCAGCATCTCCCTTCTCCTCTGGCTCTCGTGCTTTCAGCTTTCTGGTTCTGTAGCTTCCTCTTTCAGGTTCCATGGGTTTTTCTCTGAGCTCCTGTGTCTTTTCTCTCAGTGTTCATCCCATTTATTATAATGCCAGTAAGAGGATCAAGACCCACCCTGGGTCATGCTTTTCTGAATTAATCTAATCAAAAGGCCCTTAACTGAAGTGATATAAGGTCGCACCTCCATCAGGTTCACCCCTACAGGAATGGAATAGCTCTAAGGACATGATTTTCTGGGGTAAAAGTGGTCTCAAATTACCACATGTAGATTATCAGTTTTTTCATGGCACACTATACTAGTGAATGCTGCCAGCTCCCCTACCTCCCCTCACAGTTTGAACTTACCCTTCTTGGCAATGGTTAAGAACCAGAAGAACTGCGGGCTTCTCACATATAGGGTAAGTGTTGGAGAAAATTCCCTAGCACTTCCTGAGAGGGCAGAACTATTTGTGGGAGTACCTATTTTATGACCCAAGAAAGGAATGTAGAGAGTTCCCTGCACACTGTCATCTAGTGGTTGTTTTTTTTTTTAAGATTTATTCATTTTGATTTGTATCTCCCCCCCCCCCTTTATTTGTGCTCGCTGTCTGCTCATCTTCTTTTTTTTAGGAGGCACTGGGAACCAAACCCAGGGAGCCACCTCTGCTCCCTCACTGCTTGTTGTATCTCATTATGTTTCCTTGTTGCATCATTTCACTGTGTCATCTTGTTGCATCAGCTCACTGTCTTGCTCGTCTTCCTTAAGAGGCACTGGGAACTGAACCTGGGACCTCACACGTGGTAGGCAGGAGCCCAGCTGCTTGAGCCACATCCACTTCCCCAGCTAGTATTTTTAAATGTGCTTTTATATGTGTCACAAAAGCAAGAAAATATGGCATTATAAATCCAGAAAGACTAGTTATCACAAACATTTTAAAACATGGTATAATACACCCCTAGGGGACGTATCAGTCTCCAGTAGGTCAGACATAGAAGATGTGTAGTTTGTAAAAGCTCCCCTGGTAATTCTGATAAGCCCTTTCATATCCTCCTATAACCCACTGCTCTCAAAAAAAACCACACAAGAATCAGTGCTCAAGGAAGGAGGGAAGTACCAAGAATAAACTCCTAGGCAACATCAATAGTTAATCAAATGGAAATGAATTTATGAGATGAAGAATCTTCCAGAAAATTGGAGCAAAGCTAAAAAAGAGTAGACAACTAGAAGCCAAAGTTTCAGACTGTTTTAAGAAAGAGTAGCAGTAATATCAAATGATGCTCATTCCATAGTATTAATAATATCATTGTTAGTGCCAATAATATGCTAGGTGTTTTGTGTATATCATCTCATTTGACTTCAAGAATTACATGAGGTACACCTGAAGGTGAGAGAAGTTAAATAACTTCCTGGGATTTAAATTCAGGTCTTTCGGATCCCAATACTCATCTCTCCAAGCTGTTCTGTGAGGTTACTGGTGGTTTTGGTGGGAGCTGTTTTGGTAGCGTGTTGGGTCTGGAGGCTGGAGAGCTCTGAGTTCACACTGTTAATGGGATTTGAGGAAGCTAAGCCATGAGGATACCTGAAGTTTAATTGTGACCAAAAATGGAGAGAGAGATGGAACTAAATAGGGGAAATGGAGTCTGGCTTATTTTTGTTTTGTTTATAAAATGTGTTTTTATATAGTAATTAAGATTACATGCTGGAAGGCGGATGTGGCTCAAGCAATTGAGTTCCTGCCTACCACAAGGGAGGTCCTGGGTTCGATTTCCGGTGTCTCCTGGAGAAGGCAAGCTGGCTCGACAGG
>PVKH010010402.1:0-18272 GCA_004027955.1 Chaetophractus vellerosus | reverse complement strand
CTCTGCTTCTCTCTAATCTCTGCTTCTACTTGAGACCACCCCCACCGAGGGGTGGGGCTCAACATCTCACTGATGTGGCAATTAACGCCCTACTCACAACTCAATCATGCCCAGATGAACAGATGAGCTTACAAACATAATCTAATTTATATTTTTGGAATTCATAATTAATTCAAACTCAAACCATCACATAGGGTAAGGTATGTTGTCCCTGTATGATGTTAAGTATGTTTGTTTTATAAGTTCACAACTATTAATATACAGTTATTGTTTACATATGTTTATGTATCTGTGACATACTTCAGTAAATGTTTTAAAAATTATAAATGTGTATGGTCCAAAATGCAAACCATAATGTAAAACATTGACCATGGTTAGTAGCAATGTTTCAATTTTTGTACATCTGTAACAAATGTACCTTCCACATGTAAAAATTTATTAATAGAGGAAAGGGTAATAGGGGGAAGATCTTGGCTATATGGGAATCTGCTATATTGTGTATGTGACTTTTCTGTAACCTAAAGCTTCTTTGAAGATAAAATGAAAAAAAAATAAGACACTGGGGGAATAAATGGAAGAAAATGTCACTGTACATACAAGACAACAGATCCTACAGTGATGAAAGTCATAATGTCAATTTTTTTAATTTTATGTTTTTATTACTTTTTATTGTTTCAATTTTACTTTTAAATGTTTTGTATTTTATTTCTTATTTTTAAAACCAACATTATTATTTCATTTTCTTATTACTTTTATTTGATTAAATTGCTGGCTTCATTTGTGAAGAGGTTGTGGATCACAGAAGGGTTACAAATATGGCAGGGGAGGATCATTTGTCAATGATAGAAGACGTATGGAAGGTGGTTAACCTGGGGTAGACCTATAACGCATATCATTGTGTTTAAGTTTTCATGGGACATTGTCACGGTAGGTGGAGATTCACACAATAAACCTAAGAATATCAAATTCCCAACTTGGGGAGCTCTGCCACATTCTCTAATGGAACACCAAGTATCACCTGTGTACAGTGGCAGTGACTAGTGAAGGAGGATGGACTATCGATGGGCCCTTGATATTGATGACTATACTTATGAACCTTTACCTTTGTAATTGAAACTTCATCTAGTATTATAGGGTGCCTATGAGTTACCTCTTGAGATCCTCTTCTTGCTCAAATGTGACCTCTCTCTAGGCCAAACCCAGCATACAAATGCATTACCTGCCCCCCAGCATGAGACATGGCTCTCAGGCATGAACCTCCCTAGCATTGAGGGATCAGTACCAAGCACCCAACAAGCAATGCAGCTGGAAAAAGACCTTGACCAAAAGGGTAAAGACATATGAGTTTATATGGCTAAGAGACTTCAAAGTGAGTCAGGAGGTCATTCCAGAGGTTACGCTTATGCTTGTCTCAACAGGATCTCATTGACTGCCACAGTAAATATTGTCTCAAATACTGGGGCTCCTGAGGGTTCTGAATACTCAGACACTAAAGGCAGGGCAGAAAGCTCAGGAGTTTCATGCCCCTGCTAGTGGGCACTACTTTAGGATTTATGCTTCCCAGTATGACAGAGTGGCACTCAGTTGTGGTTTCTCTACACATGGCTTTTCTGCCCCTTGTATTTGAATCTGTAGTTAGAATTAGAGCTGATAGGTGTAGGTATAAGAGACATAAATCTTTGGGCTGTCCATGTGCCAGTTGGGCCCTGAATCTCAACAGAGTTGCAACACCTACTATCCAGTTCATTGGACTTACCTAGTACAAATAACAAAGAGAAAATGATGGACAATGATCATTTCAAGGAACAGAGAGAGTCTGCAACTGCAAGCAAGACAGTCCCTTCCATCTGTCCCTTGCGATCTAAGCCCCTCTTCAATTAGGGGCAGAGGGGGCATGAGCATCCCAGAATCCTCAGAATTGGGGAATGAATGATGGACTAGAGTAGACTTACAGTTATTCTACTATAGGCTTATTGTTATTCTAACAATGGAAGAACTTTTGTCATTGATGTGGAGGCAGTGATGACTGGAGGTTCTCCAGTGGAGTGGAGGGGAGGTAGAGGGAAAAATAGGTATAATTTTGGGGCATTTTTGGGACTTGGGAATTGTTCTGAATGATATTGCAATGACAGATACTTGTCATTATATATCTTGTCATAACTTACAAAATTGTGCAGGAGAGAGTGTAAACTACATTGTAAACTACAATCCACTCTTAGTGGCTATGCTCCAAAAGGTGTTTATTATTTGTAACAAATATACTTCAGGAATAAAGGATGTTGTTAATGTGGGAAAATTGAGAGGGTTAGTGAACAGGGCATATGGAAATGGCCTATATTTTTTATGTAACATTTGTGTAATATACGTACCTTTATAAAAATTTTTTTAAAGTATATATTTTTAAAATTTTAGTAGCAGTCTATTAAGTGATTTTTCTAGAATTATTTTGGCACAATTTTCTTTGACATGTGTGGTCAGTGCTGTCTCTCATTTATTTTCTATTTTACTTGTGTTACAGCAGAAAATTCCTTATATTCCCAAAGTGTAAAAACAAAGAAAAAGAAAATGAAAAAATTCACTGCTCCCAGCCATTGCATATTGACCTTGTGCCAGGAATTCTAAGTACTTACTCAACCTTGCACTGAGCCTAAAGAACACACAAAGTCAAAATTTACTGTGCCCTCAGGTATTTTCTGAGCATGTCCCTTGCTCTAGGCATATGTGTGCCTTTCAAAATTTCCTCAATACATGTAATCACCAAGTGGCAACTTTCCCAAAGAAAATCTCCTTAGTATATCCTCAAGGGCCAAGGGGATCTATGATGCATCTCAACCATAATCTTTTGCTTTAGGAAAACATGATTGTTCCCTTAGTGTTCTTGTAATCAGGTCTTCAACCTGTGAGTCCATAGTAAGTTCTCAGATGGGGAAGATAGAGATGAGCATCCTTGGTCTGTCCTTCAGGCAACCACCACATGGATTGTAATAAACATACATATACTGATCTACTAGTAAGGTAGGATCTGCTTCTTCAAGAACCAGGGACCCACATTGGAAGTCCTGACATGCATCTCAGGGACTGTGGTGTTGATCTGGAGAGAGTGTGGAGGAAGGCTAGTAAAAGTGTTGCAATGCATTCCAAGCCTTTATAAATTTCAATTTTTCTTGTTTCAGCATTCTCTTGGTTGACATGACCTTTTAATATTTTCCAGAATTCTGAGAAATTTGGTTCTGACAATTTCAGCTTTTCAATGTTTATGTTAGAAAAGAAAATTTTGAAGCTTCCTTCTCCATCATCTTGCTCTAATCAGCCTCAAAATAGTTGATGTTTTATGAACTTCCCACATAAGTATTAGTAAATACTACATATTCAATTCAAACAAGAACCCGAATCACCTGACATACACACACACACACATGCACACACACACACATTGCTAATGTTCATTTCTATCCCATAATGAGGAGCACCACTTATGTCAGCAGAACCTGCAGGACTAGTTAGTGCCTACTCAGAGCAAGTCAAGCAAAGCAGACCTCCTTGCCCTAGCCTTCTCCTCCTCTCTCTCAGTGCCCAAGTTCTGTGGAGACTGAAGTTCCTACAAGGATTAATCTGGATTGTCATAGATAATTGCTTCACTGACAGAAAGACATTATATATTTCTCAGCTTTTGTGTAGACTCCTCTATGCGATCACCATCTGCACACCTTGTGTTCAAACCTGAGACCATCCCTGGCCAGAGGATATCCATGGTCAGTTCCCAGAAGCCAGGAGCAGCAGTGGCTGGAATGATGGCTTGATGGATTGGAAAGCATGGGGAGATGTGTGGGTGACACTGACATGTCTGTCCAACAAAGCCTCCTGTTGTTTGGAGGAGAGCCAGTGGTGGTGTCTGGAGGCAGAACGTCTGGAGAATTGACTGATATTAACCCAGACAATCGAAATGGATCATGGGAGTAACAAAAGTGTGGTCCTGGAGACTCCCATTTACAGTCACCAACTTTTGGTGCCTGGATCATTGAGAATTCTGTATGTTAGTAGTGTCTCAAGGCCATTGAGTTTAAACAGCCTCTGTAATGTTTGTAGTGCTCTATAATCTTTTGTGGAGATTTTCTACATTTAACAACTATTGTGCCAATATTACAATGTACACACTGAGTAAACTTTACCCCCAGAAAACCCTAAGTATTTGTGAAAGTGAACTAAATGTAGAGAAAAGACTAAAGTTTATTTTAAGGGTGAAGATTAGAAATGCTGTAGAAGAAAGCATTTGTGTAGCAAAAAAAGAGTGCAAGGAAAAATGAAGGCTCCATATAAAAGTAGTAGTAACAAATCATTTTATGGATTAGAGGCTATTAAAATAGGGCATATGCAAAAGCTATCAAAGCAAAGAATGAAAAGAGAATTTATATAATTTATTTATACTTATATACTATTTTGAGGCTTATTCTTACAGTAATTTTTATACAGGCCTAGTTATCATGTCCCACTGTCAGTATAGACTCTTCTCTCTAGTGGTAACATTTCTCAGGGAGGAAGAATCTGTGATCAAACTCAAAAGAATTCCTTTTAATGGTGTTTTCTAGTACTGCAGAATAATCAGGTTTGATTTAATTCAAGTCATTAGATTTCTTTAGAAAACAAATGCAATGATTACAAATGGAATCAAGAGACATTAGAAATTAATGTTTGTATATTTAGTGCAAGACTTTAAAAAGCTAAATAAAATATGAAACTAAATTACAAGCTTCTTGAAACCAATCTTGTTAAAAATTTAGATAACCCTGCAAACCTTGTAACTATTATTAAAATTTACCAATTTTTTTCCATGTTTCTTAGAATTGGTCTATACTTCACATGCAAATGACATTCCTGAGACATTTTAGCATGGCTTGTGCAGTGTGATTTATTTCATTGTTGTGATCAAATAAAAAGACCTTTTCATAGAATATGCCTTGTGTAAATTGAGAATTGGTGAATGAAGAATCTGAAATAATCTCACTGTCATCCTACTTCAGCTATCCTTGGGCTCTATGTGTTCCAATGGACACTTAATTTAAACTTTTGAATTATACTTTTATTTTCTAATGATCTAAATGAATCACTAACACATGTATTTTCCTTATAGGATACATAAAATTATTCTCATATGACTGTTTATTCCAGTTCAAGTCATGTAGGCAACATCCATTCAGAGCATAGAAACATCCTTCCTTTCCTCCCACTGGCCTAGTTATAACACTAAACAGGAACTCTTCATGATAATGAGGAAAATGTAAATAAGACCTAATGGCTGGAATAAGGAAGCAAGTTTTTAAAATCTCAGGAAACTTTTTGTTGATGTAGTTGTTGAACAATAATCATGGGACTCATTAAACTAACTCATTAAACTAATAAGTGCCATAGAGCTCATCCTCAAATTTGTGCCTCCTGAGTATCCACCTGAATTAATCATCATGGACTAGTGAGAAACACTGAGAAGGCAGACATCTGGTGAAAGTAAGGTCCTTTGGGAAGCTGAGAGACCAAGAAGTCAGTGCAACTCTGGGACTGAATGAATCAGAGGTCCCAAAGCATTTTTAAGATGTATGTTCCAAGAATAAAGGAAAGAGAAGCCAGCAGAAGATATTTAAGTAATTTTAAGGCCAGAAGTAGAATCAACCTGGCTTATTGCTTGAACAAGCAGAACTCCTAATAGTTAAATTAGATAATGCTTTTTAACTGATGTCAACCAATTATTTTTAAAAACCTGTCAATCTAATGGAGAAAGGAAAAAAAAATCTTTACTTTGAAAAGGTAGGACTTCCCTACAGAATTTATCCTATGAAAAATCTTTGTTGTTTACATTGTTCATTAATTGAATTTGACATATATTCATTCTTGAAGCATAAAATTTGATGTATAATACCCAGTAACTCTGCCTTGAGTCTTCTCTTCTTGCCATTATTCCCAATCCATTCTATTAGTTTTTAGTTAGAAGAAACCCTTTAATAAGCATTTAATTTTATTGATTACATAAAAATCAAGATTTTCCACATAATCTCCATCCACCTACCTATTAAAAATAAAAGAAAACATAATTTTATGACAATAAATCTGCCCCATTGGTACTTTCAAGTCTTTTACACCAAACAGATCAGCATACCACAATACACATTCATAGATGAGAAATCAAAAAGGACTTTAAAATGATATGATTAAAGCTTACAATAGGCACAACCTGCAAAACAGGTAGGAGGAAATTATTTTTAGACAAAAGAACAATAACTTGTAACAATTTGTGGAAGAATAAAGGTAATTTCTCCAAAAGATAAGAAGCCAGATCAGGGAATCAGAGATTTGATTGAAAACTCCCAAACATAATAGGATCACTGGTTCCCCAGGAAGGCTGATTGAGCAAAGCTAATCACTATTGTGTTTTATGTGTGTTCAAGGTGCAAACATCAAGGAAGAATTATCAGCTCTGGTTCAAGGTGGAACCTCAAAGAAGAATTATCATCTCTGGAGCAATAAGTAATCCTAAATGAATATATTTCTGTGAGATGCTCAGGAATTCTACAATTCTTTCATCATAGAGTTTTTCTAAACCTTTGTTTTGGGGACTTCCCTTCCATTGAATTTCTGTCATTCATTCATTCAGTTTATGCTGGGGGAGTTGTCTTTGTGTCAGATGACCGGATATATTCTATTTGGGGTGACAGAATTTTTACCTTTTCAGAATTGTTTTAAAGTGACATTGTACAAATTAAGAGAGGTTACACAGCACATATCCAATAACACACTAGGGGATATATATTCCAAAATCTTAAATGAAATTTAAATTTATTAACTACAGTATTCAGACAGAAGTAACTAAAAGGAACCATGGAAATAGAATGCATCCAAATTTATTACCATTAGATATGTGATAAAGGACTACTGAATATATTAATATATATATTCATGCATATTCCCACTCACACACTCACACACATACACACAACCACACACAGAAATAGACAGAAAGATTAGATAGATGATAGACCTAGAGATAGAGAGAGAGAGATTCTGAAAATAACCTCAAATCACAGCCCTGAACTATGAAATGGATAGCTATAATTCAATGTTTTGCATTTTAAATCATTTTGTAAAGTTTTTCAGTGTGTCAACTGACAATTTGCATTGCAATAAAATACATAAAGTTATTTTTTATATACCACTCATTACATCATTGTGTTATATAAGACTCTTAATATTCCCATTTATTGTGGCAAAGTGAGGCTCCAGGCTATTGACCACATTTCTAGAAACTAGAAATATATACATTTATATTCCATCATCTAAGGCCTTTATACCTTTCTCTAGAGATATAAATTCATGAGGATATATGCCAATTAAACATTTTACTTGTATAAATGGAAGCATGGCACTTCTTTTAAGAAGGCAGAAAAGTGTGATGCCTAGGCAAATGGCCTCAGAATCAGACTGCTGGCTTCAGGGTTTGTTATTGCTTAGACTAGTAACTTTAAGCCCAGTCTACCTCAATTTCCTCATCTTTGAAATGTGAGTAACATATTATCTAACTCAACAAGTTGGTGAGAAGTGAACACTGCTTATCTCTGTAATGTATATTTATATCTATATATATGTAGTATGAATGGTAGTATTGCTAATACACTTTGAATTATTTTTATTTATACCATAAAATCAAAAGAAAAACAACTAAACACTCCCCTATGTATGTGTGTGTGCACATGCACACCTACAAATGCCTACAGTGTACAGAATTTGGTTGACCAAAATCCATAAGGCTTGCTCTTTTCTATTATATCTTTAAAAATCCAATCATATTAAACATTTAATGTTCCTTATATAACCAAGTTTTGAAACCATAGATAAACAGTTCAAATGCTAAACAATTTGGAGTGGAAATTTCCTTTGCTTTTATGTGGTTATAGGAAATTTCTACAGCATACATTTCTTTCCATCTCTTTCAGTTCTATTTAATATTGGATATTAATGAATATAAAATCAGTTCAGAAATTGAAGAAACAAAACAAAAATCAATAAAGGGAGGGAGGAATAGGATATGGGATAAAATGAAAAAAAGTCAATGAATGGAAGGAAGAAGGGAAGGAGAGAGAGAAGTTCTCCATTTAACCTTAGAAATTTGGGGACTTAACTTCCTAAATCACAGCTGAGGTACTAGCAACTATTAAGCAATTTGTTTCAAGTTTCCAAATCTAACTTTCTTCCTCCAAAAATTTTGATGATAAACTCATTACAGAATGGTGTGATAGTAACACGAAGAAATACTTTAAATAAAATATGAATATCCATAATTTATCTTTTCAATTTTCTGTTTTCAGAATAATTCCAACTATTTCAATGAATTGTACTATTTACAAGTAAGCTCTAGAATTTTACTGATAGAATTTGGCCATTCTAGTTGGTATCAGTAAGATTACTGTCAAAAAGGAAAGGTCATGAGGAGGTACTGAAAGATAGTATGTCAAATCTATCCACCTTGGTAAATAAGTTCACACGAAGAGAATTTCAAAGGGTCTAGGGGTCTTTCTGATTTTGTATGCTCTGTTATTTGTATGGGACTTTGGCAGGATTGGGATCATTGTTGCAGAATCTCACTTACATGCTCCCATCTATTTCCTGCTCTGAAGTTTCTCTCTTCTGTAAGTCTATTATTCTTCTATTTTTACTACCATGCACTGAAGAATTTTCTAGCAGAGAGTCAACTGCTCGCTTGAATTGTCTGTGCCTGTCAGTTCTTCCTTCTCTTTTTCTTTACTATTGTAGCCACATTCCTTTGGTTTACATGGTAAAGTACCATTGCATAGTCATTAGTAAATCCCCTTTCTAATTGGTGATAATGCTGGACCGTGTCTGTGGTCTTTTGCTTGTGATAATACACATTTCCATGACATTTAGCCTATTGTTTTGTAGTAGAAGTGAAATAACTGACTTCTTCCATTGCCTCCCTCTTCTGTTATTCTTGTCCTCCTTACACATAGTACTCAATCATGTGGAATTTTAGGTGTGTGAGACTTCATTATTGTAGTCATACTCTTCATCAACTTTGTCTTCTATGAAGATTGTCACAGCCATTTTGAGGATTGCTTTAGCAAGGAATAGCCAAAAACCTTCTCCACCTATTCATAACACCTTTGAGACAGCATGCTTCATGTATGCACAAACAAATGCTAACTCCTTAGTGGAGCAAAAGTAATAGTGTCTGTGACAGTTTGGCAGTTTGATGTAATTATGAATTCCAAAAATTGGATCACACTTTTAAACTGGTCTGTTAATCTGGGCATGATTAAGTTATGATTAGGGCATAAATGGGCCACATCAGTAGGGCATTGAGCCCCATCCCTTGGTGGGTGGGGGAATCAAATATAGAAGGCACAGCAAAGGACAGAAGGGGCAGCTTTGATGTTAGAGTTCTGGAGAGGAAGGAGAGGAGGCACCAGGATAGAGATGAGCCATTTGCCTGAGAGTTCACAGCTGGTCTTGTGGAGAGAAGCAAAGCCTAGAGAGCCTCATACTCTACAGCTGACCTTGTGGAGGATACAGAGGAGCTAAGCCTGGAAAGAAATGCAGCCTCTGGAAGAGAGGAACCCAAGAAGCCTGAAACCTGGCAAACATCAGCAGTTGTCTTGTAACACGTGGTGATGGACTTTGGTGAAGGAAACTGTTACAAATGATTTGGTCTTTTACCTAGGAAAAAAGTAAAATACTAAAAATAGTTAACTTCATTTGATATATTATGTTAAATGAAGTATTTAAAACTGTTATGCAATTAAAAGGAATTTTCTAACCTTATGATAATCAAAGTTATATGAGTATAAAGTTCATATGAACACTTAAGAATCAAATACATAGGAAATAAAAGTTTATTCATTGGATATCTGCTGATTAAAATCTTATTGTCTGTTATATAATCTATTGTAGTTATGAATTATGTATAATATACTTAAATACTAATCAAAACTTTAATACAATACATTACATATATAAATAATTTAATAACTTGTATGTTAAACATAAAGGTATTTTATTAAATATATATAAATCTCTTGTTTTGAGTGTGAAAAGTCCTAAAACAGAATGTATTAAGAAAAGGTTTGGTGAGCATTGTTCAAACCTAAAAGTAAAACATCATGCAGAAAATTTTGTTAAGCAACATACCAATGCCTTGCTAGTTAACACTTTTCATATTTCAAGAAAAATAATGAAGACTAAAATAGTAAGCACATCAAGGATGTTTTGTAACAAATTAAAGGAAATAAAGTACATTTCAAAAGGTGCTGTATTCCTGCCTGGAAGCCCTGGACACTCTCCCAGGGACTGATGTATAAACCTTAAAATGTACTGCCCAGGGAGTGTTGTGTTCCTTCCTGAGGAGGCTGGGCCCTTCCTCAGGAATTAACAAAATACTCACAAGTTGGCAACTTTTATATCAAATTCATTAATCATAAACACAGTCACCCAAAACTCTAGCATCAGCTGCTAATTCAACACTTCCCAGCTAAAAGCTAAATATTGGTTAGTATATATGTAAAACAGCTCCATTTATCTATCATTCTATAACTTTGTTAAGCTTATTAAACTAAATATACATATTAGCATTTATCTTATATCTATCCAAGACTCTAGCCAATAAAAAAAACAAGTTTTTATCAGTGTGTCCCCTGTTTTAGTAAGCATGTGAATGTATGTATACATATCATAAAAGATTGGAGTATAACCAGTAAACCCCCATTCATAAACAATCCTTCACTTATTTTATATTCTTTCAATTATTAACAAAAACACACTATCTAAATATCAATGAAAAGTCTTACCACAAGAAATGTTCAATAAACCCACCATGTGTCAGTATTATGTCTTTAAGCTTTATGCCCTACTCATTCTACCTTCCCACAAACATGTTCTTAACCTCATTTGCAGCCCCCTCAAAAACACTTTTAACACAACTCTATAAAAAGCTCCAAAATTCTCTTACCCAAGCAAATAACCCCAAGGTTCAAGCTATTGTTGAAAAAAGTAATCATTTACTAAAATTAATGTCACAAAAACAAAAAGGGGGAAATGGTGAGGTGCAAGAACAATTATATCAGGCATTATTTATGATAAATTTTCTAAACTGAAGGTCAGAATCAGATACATCAGCAGCACAACGTTTTTGGCAAAAATCAGGCAAAAGCACAGAAACAAATATTAGACAACCAGTTTATTGGAAGAATGAAGATAATAATCAATGGGGAAAGGCAGGAATTAGGATAGGGGTTTGTGGTTTTCCTCTAATCATTACAGATAAAGGAGACCAGTTTTGGACCCCACCTAGGTGCCTGAAACCTAGACAGGAACAAGAGAAGTTGAAATGATAAGGAGCAGCATTTGGCAGAGTCACCCCAGCAGTCTTCTACTCCCACCTGGGGTCAGCTGAAGAAGCTGACACAAAAAGCAGAAAAAATGGTAACTTCTAAAGGCAAAATATCCCTCTAACACAGTTATTCCTTGCCATTCTTACCTTGATCACCACAGAAGTAAGTAGTGCACCTTCACATAATTATACATATTGGGCTTATATTACTAATCCACTTCTTTTGGAATTATTGATGGGGGAGACAAATACTACCCTGTTTATATTAATCAGTCTTTTCATTTTCCTGAGCCCATTGATTCTCACCTTCCTCTATAACCTGAGGAAGAAGGGAAATTTATAGAAAATTTAACTTCACCTTTTATAAACTATTCTCTTAATACTGGACATGATCCTGCATGCATTCAGCCTCAGAATCACAGCATGTTTTTAAATTAAAAAAATCAAACTCGAATTTATATTTTCATTTTCCCTTCTTTACTATATAAATTAGAGAATATGGTAAATCTTACATGTCCCTCTCAAAACAGATTACTAAATGACACTGGCATGTTTGTCATGGTTTTACAGAGGTTGTGTTTTTTAATGATTCCTATGGAATTGTAAAGGATTGGGCCCTTATAAGAATGCCAAATCATCTTAAAAATACAACCATATCTTGGTTCATTAGAAATTCAACCATAACCACTAATCACAATAATCCTTATTTCTGGACTTTTGGTAATACAGCATCTACTAACAGCTCAATAAATTGGATAAATCAAGGAACATTTATCCTACAATCATGGGACACTAAACTTAACAAAACTCAAAAATATTTGTGGAGATTGTTTTTAGGAACTGGCCCAATTTTTGAATGGCAAAGCAATAAGACTAACATTACCAATTTAAAAAGAAAATCAACTCAATTCCTTAGAGTATGTGTATGAGATCCTATAGCTTTTATCATTGGAAAAGTAACTTTTGTGAAAGGGACATTAGCTGCTTCAATTGCTCTTTATTTACATGTCTTAAGAATTCATATTTGCAGGAAAATCAAATTCTTTTTTTAAAAGATTTATTTATTTTATTACATATCTTCCCTCCCCCACCCCCCGCTGTGGTGATGCACTGAGACCAGTCACTGCGCAGGTGCGGCTTTCCCCACTTGTGGGTGGCTTCTGCTTCTATTCATGGCCAGCTCTCAGTTAGCGGGTGGCTGGCTGCGCTCCATTCGTGGGTGACCTGCCCTGCCCTTGGTGGCTTTGCCCTGACTGTGGCAGCTTAAAATCAAATTCTTTTTGTAGCAAGAAGAAGAAATGGACTATGGCTACCAGTGCAAATGACCAGACATTGGCAGCAGTCACCAGAATCCCAGTTGCTGTGGCACTACCTCTACCATTATTTGAAAAGAACTAAAAGACTGATTAGACTTTTAATAGAAGGAATTTTGGGACTGATTGGCATTATAACTGCCACTGCTGTTACTGGCACAGACCTGCATCAAGGAGTCCAGATTCAATATGTTAAAGGCTGGCATAAAAATTCAAGTGAGATGTGGCATAGCTAGTCTCACATTGATATGGAACTGAATAATCATATGAATGGTCTTGAAACAACTATTACACATTTGGGTAATCAAATCTATAATTTAAACTTGTTAAGAGCTCTTAAATGTGATTGGAATGAAAGTTCTCTTTGTATAACCCCTTTGCCTTATAATTATAGTGAGCATGCTTATGAAGAGGTAAAAAATTATTTGATATAAGCATAATATTTCTTTAGATATTTTAAAATTTCAAAAGAAAGTAATGAGCATGTCTCAAAATGAATTGAAAGAAATCTCTGATGCAGAATTTTGGAATAAATTGTCTGAAAATTTAAATGTCAATCTGTTTCACTGGTGGAAACAAAAAACAATTCAAATATCATTTTGGATTGGATTAGGAATTATTGTTTTATGCATTTTAATTGTTTGTATTTTCAAGGGTAGAGTATTCATAAAAAAATGAAAAATTGAATCAGATAAATGCATTTATGTTAAACAACTTAGCCATGAAAAACCAAAATTACATTATTTGTAGTAGAAAGTAGTATCCTAATAACCCCATGAATTCACTACTAATTAATTACATAAGAGCATCCACATAAGGGACCTGAAGAAGTATAAAATATAAATGAAATTGTGTTCCTTGTAAGAGCTCAAAAGCTTGACTGGTGGCTGATGATGGGTAAAGAATCTCAGAGGAGGACAACCTAAGACAGGCACAGCACAAGAGCCAAAGGAAGAAGACAAGGTATCATCATTGTAAAGGAACTGACTTAATTATTTCTCTAAGTCATTCCTATATGATACAATACTTTACTTACCTATAAAATAAAAAAGGGCATGATGAAGGCAGAAAAAGGAAGATGAAGAGAGTGTGTGCTGAACCTGAAAACGGGAACAAGGTCTTGGAACTGAAAACAGTTCCTTGAACCAATGTCTTGGAACTGAAAACAGTTCCTTGAACTAAGGTCTTGGAACTGAAAACAGTTCCTTGGACTAAACAAGCACAGAAAGTAACTGATTTCAGATAGAGCTATGAACATAACAGAAAACAAAGACATTAATTTAGTTTAGGCAGCAAAAATTCATGCTTGGATACACAAAAGCTAATTATAGCTGAAACACCAATAAAAGGGCTAAGTAAGCAACCACTCAGCACTGTGTAAGCCTGAGTGAGCTGCAGCCCACTTCTTGTCTCATCAACCTGTCTGACTCTTCTTTGTTTGTGCCACTGTACCATCTCAATCAACAAACCTCTTCTGAAATTTTAGCATGATGAGACACTTTCTATCTCATACCATAGGGTCACCATTGCCCAGATACCAAATATAGTCAAAATATTTCAAAAGTAAAGAAACAAAATTAAAGATAGACTAATATCTTTCATACAAACAGAAGCATATATTCTAAACAAAATTTTATTGAATTAAATCAACAATACATAAGAATGACAGTAAGCCATGAACAAATGTGTTTCACCAAGGGAGTGTAGGGGTGGTTTAATATTAAAAAATCATACACAGAGATTATGAAATAACATCATCTGACTAGTAGCACCAACCATAGTCCATAGCTTAAATTTGGCACACTTTTCCATACGCCACCATTATCAACACAGGCCATCTTTAGCATTGATGCAAGACTATTACAGTATTGCTGCTAACAATAGTCCATGTGGTGTGTTGGTGAATAAGTGTTATATGGGAATTCCACACATATGCATGATTGTTTTGTAAGTTTACAACCTCTGTAATAAAAAAATATTTTTAAAAAATAGGGTTGGTTGGGGAGAAAATACACCAAATGTAAGATTTGGACTATCATTAGTAGTAATATTTTGATGATGATCTTCCATAGTTTGTAAGAAATGTTTCACAACAATGCAACATGTTGGTGGAGAAGTGAGGTATGGGATCCTTATATGATGCTATGCATGTTTATTTTGTAAGTTCACAACTTTTACTATAGACTTATTGTTTATGTATTTTCATGTGTGAATGATATACCTGAATAACAAATATATTAAAAAATTTTAAACATCACAAACACAATAAGTGTAATTCCCCATAAAAAGAAACAAAAAAAAAAGCTCATGTGATCATCTCAACAATTCAGAAAAGTCATTTGAAAAAAAATGCATATCTATTCTTAATGAAATATTTCAGTGAACTGGGAAGAGGAAAGATCTTCTTCAAACTGATAAAAGATATAATATAACTTATAGCCAACATCATGTTTGATATTGAATGCTTTATACCTAAAGAAAAATAACAGTACAAAGATTTCTACTGTTGTAACTTCTATTCAAAATTTTACTGGAAGTTCTGGCCAGTGCAATATATCATGAAATAGTGACTGAAAAGTAAGAAATTTTAAAAAGGAAATAATTCATCAGATTGAAAACTGAATAATACTGTATTTGTAGGTTACATGATTGTGTATTTTTTAATCTCACTCTTCCTCCACTTTTATGTCCTTGTCTAAGAATGTGTTTCAATGCACACATTTCCATTATTCTTGTGAAGAAGTATTCAGAGGGGAGGAACATGGTAAGCACCAATGCTTCATAACCAATGGGGTATGCATTCATATTTAAAAATTTTAGTTAGGAGATATCTAGTGAATAATTCTCTGCATTTTAGCATGTACAATAGTTTTTATAACAATGGATTAACACACAAAATTTGAAATTTAATTCATGAAACTTTCAGGGGACAAGATGTTACCTGGTGGAAGACAATTACAGAAATTAATATTAATAAATCAAAAGTAGGTGACATCAATCAGATAGAATAAAATTTCTGGATAATCATAAAAATCAGAGAACCTGATTACTACCATAAATGATAGATTAATGGTTATATTTTCTGATAACAAATATAGAAGGAAAAATCAACATGATGCAGAAATCATAAAATTTCATTGATTTTCACAAACTCATTTTTCAGATATTTTGATTGAGAGTCCAGTGAGAAGTTGGAGAGCAGAAAGATTTTAAATGAAGAATTCGATGGGTGTTAATGGATACTGTTTTCTTCTTCACAAAACCAATGCATACGAGTTTCCATGGTGAAGGCCCTTGAAAATGCTATTGACAGTATCTGGGCTCCAGTTGACTTACCATGCCCACCTAAGTCTTTAATCAAGTGATGAGCAGGAGACCAGAGAAGTGATATTTAACAGAAGAAAACAGGCAGACTTGTGATTTTAGAGACTTAAAATTTATTCTATCATGGGGAAAGAAATCTGAATTAAGGAAATCTGACAAAATGTATATAAACTTCAGATTGAAGGGATAATTACTCATTAAGTGAAAATATTTCTAGTAGCTCAGATTAAAAAGCATGGCTATGAAAATAATTGAATTAATTAAAATCAAAAGATATTAACATTTCATATCATTTTGAACCATACAATATGTATTATTCTGTGTCTGCTCTACTTCACTCAGTATAATTTTTTGTCTGATAATAACATTTTGTAGTATTAAGTTACATTTGTTCAGTTTCAAAGAAAAACCGTCTTATATAAGCAATTCTACCCATATTCATATTTCACATACTATATTTATATGCACATAATAATTTTAGTTCATAATAGGGAAATCATAAAATATTTGCCCTTTATTGTCTGGCTTGCTTCACTCGACATAATGTCCTCCAGGTTCAATTTATCCATTTATAAAGATGAAATGAATCACATGGTGGTGGAGGGGACATCACCATCCCAGATTCCTCGGGAGTGGGGGAAGAGCTATGGACTAGAGTGGACTTGTTGGTGTCCCGTTATAAACTTGTTGTGATACACACAAGGGAAGAAATTACAAAATTATGTGGAGCCAGTGGCCACTGGATACTTGAGAGCAGGGAGAGGGAAGGGCAGTTGTAAATGGGGGCTTTTTTGGGACTTGGGAATTTTCCTGGGTGATGTTACAATGGAGGATATAGGCCACTTTATATCATCATGTATCATGCAGAACTGTGTGGGAGAGAGTGTGGTCTACAGTCTGAACTGTGGTCCATGCTTAGTGGCAAAGCCCCAAAATGTGTATATCTATTGCAGGTGATGTGCCACACTGATGAAGGATGTATTTGTGGGAGGTTGGGGGAGGTGTGAGAGGTAGGGCATATGGGTACCCCTAAAATTTCTGTGTAACATTTATGTAGTTGATGTATCCTAAAAAAAATCGATTAAAAATTAAAAATAAATAAATAAAAAATAAACAAGCACTATAAAAAAGATGAAATGAGATCAGTGGTTATGTATAACTGAGGAAGGAATGCTAAGCTGTGTGGAGTCTTTCTTTTTTGAGTAATGAAATTATTCTAAAATTTTTAGATGATGAATGTACAGCATTGTGATTATACTGGAAGCCACTGATTATATACTTTGGATCAAATAGATAGAAACACCAGCTATGTACAATGGGGAAGGATACAGGGATTGAGAGGTGAGGAATTTTCTTGTTTTTTCTTTTGGTCTGTTTTTTTTGTTGTTGTTTATTATTACTATTGAAATAATGAGAGTGCTCTAATAATGATTGAAGTGATGAATGCACAACTATATGATTATACCAAATACCATTGATTGTGCACGTTGGATGAATTGTATGCTTTATTACTATGTATCAGTAAAATTGATTTGTATTAAAAAAACCCTCACAAGGAATAATCAGAAGCCCAAAGATAATGGGTGAAAATAGTAACTGGGGTTGTCAATGCCTGATGACAGCATTAGGCATATATTAAGTTTCTAATGATTTATTTGAATTTAGTGAAACAAAGGGGCTCCTAGAAAATTACTTTGAATATGAAAATATGAATCACTTTATTTTGACTTATCTTGTTGAAATTGACTTTGAGAAATATATTGTTATTTGAGCCTATTATGTCTCTGCTCCTAGTGAATTAACTATTGATTTGGTTTCAGGGAAAGGCCAAATGGCTTTATGAACGTTATCAAAATATCACAAAAGCAAAATTATCACACATATGGATAATGAGTTACCATTAAAATTAAATATCCACACTCTGCTTCAGAACAAGGCTTTCTTACCCTTTCTTCAATCACTCAAGTACCCACCAGAACTGCTCCGGGGTTGTTCCTCTTGACTGCGCTGGACATACCTGGCGGTGTGTTGTCCGGGAGCATCTGGCTGTTTCCCTTGGTAGGATGTTCAGTCCTGACTCCGTCCCAGAAAGACCTGACTCGGTGCTGAATGCCCTTCCTCCTCTTCATCCACTCACACATGTCTTTTATTTTTAAATTTTTTAATATTTATTTTTATATATCTATATATATTTTTAGGATACATTGATTTTATAAATGTTACACAGAGATTCCAGGAGTACCCATATGCCA
>PVKH010010401.1:0-18273 GCA_004027955.1 Chaetophractus vellerosus | reverse complement strand
GGATTTTTAATCTGTCCTAAATGGAAAGCAATCTGGATCTTCCTCTATTCTACTGGAAATCTATCATTTTATGCTATAAAACTTGTCTTTGTGTTCTCATGCTCTTTTGACCCCAAAGCCTTTCTTTATAAGGCTATATAATCTCTATACTAGGTTCTCAAAACTGAAAATTCAACTGAAATCCAAAAACTGAGCTTCACTTTTATCTACTTCCATATCTATCTAAACTAAAAAACTTATACTGAAAATGATGCTTATAGAAAATCCTTACTTTTCTTTACTCAAAGGTAAAGGGGCAGGAGACAGGAAGAACAAAAGGAAAGGAATTTTATGGGAAACAAGCCAATGTTAATATGAAAATATTGTCCTGTGCATGTGTTAAATAATAATGTCATCTGGGTACATGCAAGTAGAGAAATCGTAACAACCGAAGCCAAAGTGGGTGGTTGAGACTATGAAGTAAAAAACTAAACATGAAACTAATTTCTCCCTTATTTTGATAGGGAGTGGGGGATTGTTATAAGTTTGCAAAAGTGAGCAAGATTCAGTCAAAGTTTCTACTATACACAGATCAACCTGGGAAGAATAATTGTTAGCTAGATTAAGAGGAGAGGAAAGATAGAAGCAGGTACCATATACGCTTGTTGACCTGGAAAAATCCCAGTTGGTGCCAGTTGTCACAGAATAATTATTTATTTTCACCCAAGAGAGTAACCCAGTATTAATAATAAGGTAATTGGCCACCCTAATTAAGGCACTATTAAAATACTGAGGTTATATTATAAACACCTAGAAGTGGGAAGACAATAAAAGGAACAGATTTATAGAACGCTATTGAAATATTTACTTTATTTAACAGCACTGTGAGATGGTTATTTAGTCCATTTATTAAACCTTTTTTATGGCAATGAATGCTACCCTACCAAGCTACAGGATACAGAATACTAGAACACAGGCCAGATTTTTTTTTTTTTTGCAATAACGTGCTTTGCTTCACTTACTAATTCCATGTTACTATAAATTCAAATCAAGTTTCTATTCTACCCTGAAATCCTCAATGTTTCTCCCTTTAACTGGAATAATTATTCTTTTCATGTCCACAAGCTGAAGCAATTATTCCTCTAAAACTAATCAGAAAGAATGTCTCAAGGGAAAGCATCCCTGACCTCTCTCCAAATATATTTGATAATTCCTTCATCTTATGATCTCTGTATCTAATACGTTCTTTGATCATCAAAGCTTCTGACATCGTGCTATAATTTACCTTTTTCTATATCTCTGTACCTTAATACATGTTATGTTCCTTAGCAAAATGGACCACTTTTATATTTACCCCAGTATTCCTAGTGCCTGGCAATGTGCCTGAAATAAATTCAGTTTAATGGAATGGATTTGTGAATTTCATATCAAGTAACCAATTTATTGAATAACTCTGAATCTATCAGTTCAGAATTCTCCATTGTTTCCAACAGGAAGATCTTTCAAAATCATACATTAAACTATCCATTAGAATATTTAGATTATAATATTAGCCCCAGATATTTTCAACTATTCTAAAATAAGAGGATTTTAAGCATTCTTAAATTACTCAATTATTTTACAATTAATGCAAAAATTGCTATATTCAAATTATTATTTGTTCAACCAAACAAAGACATATATTTACATTGTAATTTTCCTAATTCTAGTTACAGCATAAACTTGCATGGATTTAAATCAATTTTTAAATGCAGATTTGAATAAGCAAGTTTTTAATGTTATTTTTTATTAATATAATTCTTAGGTGGCTTTGTCATGCTTGAATCTGACAAGTCTGGAACTAAGAGGAAGGATTTTCTTCTGATTTTGTTGATTCCATAACCTATTGCATGTTACATTGTCATAGAAATATGAAAGTTTTAAAAATGGGATTCCTCCTCATAAAATCACTTCAGTACACTTTGTTTTAAAATTTATCTAAATTTATCCTTTTATTCACTTGATTTTCTTATTCTTGTTTTCCCTCAAATTAATATTTTTACTTTGTCTAATTCCCTAAAATTATAGGGATATATAATTTGCTCAATTTATTTAGTATAATTTAGTGGAATCCATAGGAAACAAAAAGATTATAAGATCCAAGTGCTTCATTTTTATTCTGAAAATAAGAATTAACCTCTCACTTATCTTTACATACCTAACAATTTGGTTATATTTGACTCTCATTTCTTAGATGTCACTTTTAAATTTTTATTTTCCATTTACTCACCTCTCAGTATGGCTTGCATCGAATAGATGCTCAATGTACCTTACCAGTTTCTTAAATAAATAATTTTAAATGTATGTACATTCTGTTTTGTTTCTTCAACTACACAAAAATTCAATGGGCAGAATATCATTCAATGTATAAATTATATCTTTAGAAATGAATGCTTAGAAATATTTCTTTTTATTTTATTTTAGTGCTCCATATGAGAAAAAATAACAAAAAATTACAATAAAAAAATTAAACCACAGAAATATAAATTTTTCTATTGTTTTTCTAAATTTACTAGATTGCTACTTACTCTGTATAACAAAACGCTATTTATAGTCCTCAGTATACAAGTTAATGATTTTTCTGGAGATGATAGTTGTCAGAGTAGAAGGTAAATGGTTATCATAAATAAATAGAGTTCATAAAATTTATTTGTTGACAAAATGTCATCAGAATATTCAAACAAATTCTTAATTTATAAGTACACAGACAAGAGTTAACAAGATATTAGGTTAAGTCAGTCAATATCAATCACAGGTTTCAAATATGTATCTTCTGAAGGAAAAATTAGAATGAGTAATCCTGAAAGTTTTTCTCTGCACTAAGAATCAAAAGGAGAATTATCAACTTAATTAAATAATTGGCATATTATAAATGTGAGAAAATGTAGTTTTGAATTTATTGAGTCTCTCTCTCCATACATTATTAAAGTTACTATTCTCAAGGAATCATTTGTTGAACATAATTTGTAGTCTGCATATTAGTGATCAATCCAGAGAAAAAGGAACATTGTGTTTCATACATATTCCCAAAAAATATGGTATATGGTAACATGAAAACAGATAGAAATGGTTACTCTTTTTGGAGACATGCTCTTTCAATCTTGGTTATTTCCGTCATGGAATTCAATGACCAAATGTGTTCCATTTTTATTTAGATTATAGAAGACTATGTGGTTCTTTTCTCTGACAGCTCAGAACTAAATTTTACAAACTTGCTTTGGATTTTTCATTGTTTATTGCAGTATATTTCCATTAATGGAGTGGACCAAACTTCAGTTAAACTAATACAGTGACATAAAGCATATGTATAACAACATTTAATGACAGACACAGAAATGATTGAAAAGCAGCAGTCTCCTTTAATATCTATTTTACAACTTTAAACAAATCGAGATGACAGGTTCAATTTAAAACCAATAATCTTTCTAGACCTTTTGGACCACTTCTTGGGCCAGCCATTTCAAGTGATTGACAATCAGTTTGCGAAATGTTTTGGTGTTGTGGTTTTAGTGGTATTATAATATAGCAGGGATATCTCCAGCTCAGGTCTTTCCTTACCCAGTACATGCTATATAATTATCCAGTGAGAAAGCCAAGGATCTGATGATGTGTGTTAATTTACTTCCCTGAACCATGATGCCACCTCAAAGAGAAAAGGAAGTTAGAGAATGAGAGAGAAAATGTAAATAACCTAGTGAATTCATAAAAAGCAATGTCCCCTAAACTTGGAAGACTATATGTTAGCTGTCAGACTCCACTTCCTAGGACCCTCTGAGCAGCACGTGTGGTGGAGAAGAGGGCTGGGGATCCGACGGATGTTCTACTTCCATTGATGCAAAACAAACAACTCCAACTGAGTGGCATAAAACAAAAACTCTTTATTATGTTCACAAATTTTGTGGCTCAGGGATTCACACAGAGCAGAGCAGGATGGCTTGTGTCTGCTCCACACGTTTGGGGTCTCAAGGAAAAGAGTTCAAAATAGCTTGGAATGATGTGAACATTTGGAAGTTGCAATTACCTAGACAAGTTTTCACTCACATGTCTGGTAAATGGATTGTAATGAGATGCAGCCTGGTCTCAGCTGAGTTTCTTGACCAAAGTGACTAAACACAGCCTCCCCAGTGAGTCAGCTGGGTTGGTAAAGAGAGCATCCCAAAGCCAATGCTACAAGAGAATCAGGCAGACTGCATAGCATTTTAGGTCAGCCTGAGAAGTCACAGTATGTCAGTTCCAATGTACTGACATGGTCAAAGGTGACATTAGCCCTCCAAATTCAAGGGGAGGAAATGTAAGTCTCACTTCTCATTAGGAGGGATGTCAAAGAATTTATGACTTTTTATTTTTTAACTGACAAAGGGAAAATAACTGTTAGCTAAGAAAGGATTAGATTGTGGTTAAACCGTGGGTCTATTTTGGTCCCTACCAAGAGCAAGAAACTGAGTGAAAACTGATGCCCAGATTAGGGGACTCATGGAAAAGCACAGGGCTAAGTAGATCAAAGATAATTATCAGTGTCAAGGAAGACATGGCTTCGTTAGATTTAGGGGAAAAAGTATAAAACAATATAAAAATCAGAAAGTAGAAATAGGTTAAAAGAAGGAGGGATAAATTCGTACTTAGTGGTAAAGTAAATGAATAATGAGTGAATAACCAACAATGGGGAAAGAGAAATGTGCTTATATTTAGGAAAAGAGTGTAAAGGCATCAAGGTTCAGGTAACTTATTCCAGAAACAAATATGTGTCTACCTTATGCATACATTCTTATGTAGTGTATTCATCCTAATACATTGAAGACAAATGTACAAAGGATGGCAATAAAAATACACCTCTAAGACATATATATTTATAAAATCTTAGGTGCAGAATTAGGTATACAATTGCTACACTTCAGGAGAGTGTGTAGGGAAAGAGTAGAGCATAATATTTTAACTTCAAATAACAGAGATAATTATGTAAGGGAACAGCAATCATTTTTTTTCACTTATAAGAAAACATTACCTATATATAGAAAATAGCTTAGATATTGGATAATGACTGGTAATTCTATTTTATTCATATAACATTGAATGATTCTTAATTACAAGGCAATATGCAAACATCTACAAGGAATATCAAGAGGTTAAATACAGCTGCATCTACCTATACACATTCAATTATACACACACAGCTTACAATTTAGTAAAGTGAGCAGAAAATATACATACACACACATATTCTGTAGATAGCTAATGCTCCATCATGACTAGGCTATATGCTATTTTTAAACATGCAAATATTTATATAAATATATATAAGAAGCAAATACATACTTAAACATAGATACATATATATGTATATGCACATAAATATATACATATATAATAGATGTATAAATTTAGATAGTATAAAGCCTGATCATGAGGGAACATTACATATCAATAAAAGATTCACAGGAGATAGAAACAGAGAGGACCAGAACATTAAGTCTCTTAAAAAGATGAAGTGTTTATAGGAATTTCAGTGTTATTTGGAATTCCACAGCTCTACTTTTGAGCACCATAATTTAGCACAAAATAAAATAAAAAGTAAATGCCAGTCTTTGCCTTACATATTAATTTGGCTGAGATAGAAGTGGAAAGCTTTAAAAGATTTAAGGTTCTCCTATTTTCTGGTCATAAAAAATATAGTTTAGGAGAGAAACACCTCCAGAATGGTGGAGTAAGGACCTCAAAAAACCTGATCTTCAGTAAAAACAATGAGATTCAAGAAAAGCATCAAAATCTCAGTGAGAGCAGTAAGCTCAGTGAGGTGTTTATTTTGACCTATTTTCACACCCCTAAATGTGATGTCTCCTTTAAGTTTCAAGTCTTAGTCAAAATTTTACTGATTTCCACTCTGATTAAGATTGACAATAAAAGAAAATTAATATAAAGCCATCAAAGAGCATATAATATATCAGAAAGAGAGGGTAAACACATGTATATATGGTATTTTCCATTGGAAATAATAAAACAAATTTTATGGATATTATCTCCTATAATAAAAGTATCTCTACACAAGTAAGCAGTGCCTGTATTATTGTGAATGGTAGCAGTTCACAATAGCTGAAATCCTTCTAAGGAAAGCTATATAAAATGAAAATTGTATATTTTCACTTTAGTCTTATAGTACAGGGAGACACAAGGAGAGGAAAGAGAAATACATTACTGGATGAGTCCTAGAGTCAAATGCATAATAATAAGAATATCATAGATTATCACTCTTTTTTCCCCCACTGACTGCCTGGTATTTATAATACCACTGTAAAATGTTATATGAATTCTTATTCTAGTGCATAGGAAATGAATTGATGAATTATCCACAGATTTTAAGTATATCTCATTCACACTACAAATAGGTAACACACCTATTTTTTCAGAACTGTATTTTATCAGCAAAAAAATTTTTGAAAAAATAAGTCATTGAAGTCCACTTAGGATTGACTCATTTCACATCTTTTACAAAAGTAATATATTCAAAAAAGTATTCTATATAATTTGAAAACTTTCTCAGATATTTTTTCTGGCCAATATTATATTTTATTATATTTAGAAGTTATCTAATTACTAAAGGGAACTCCATCATCTATCTAGAATTTTGAAGCATGCCCTAATGACTTACTTTAAAGGGTTTATTTCTTGATTCATTATGAAACAATTCTACCTTGGGAGACTGCAGCTGAGCTATGTTTCCCATTTTTAGATTGGACAAGACCTCTTTCATACTTAATGTTGTCAGGCAGTGACTGCCCATTTAAACACCCTAAAGAAGTATAATTATTTTCAGTAATAGGAATCTAGCCCTAAAAGTGAATGAAAGAAAGCTGAACTACAGAATGAAAAGGATTTTGCACACAAAAGCAACCTGACTTGGAAAAACCTGCTCAAGTTTGTGAAATTTTCTTTTAATAACTCAAAGTAAATTTACATAACTATCTAAATTCATGACCTAATTATTAACATGATATTAAAGTTTTTAAGTTTGCAATTATTATTGACCTTAAATTTGCAATTAACACCTAAGCCAAAAGGATTTGCAAGAAGTTTTTGATGATGGGAACTCAGGATTTCTGTATTTTGTTTTGTTTTGTTTTTATTTCTTTATGCACAGAATGCTGGAAGACTTTCTACTTTATCAGTATAAGATGAACATACTACATAGCCAGAGTTTTAGTTTTGTTTAGTCCCGGACATGCATTAGCTTCCCTTTAGATGCTTCTCTCAGAAATACTCTGATAATATTGAAAGATGCACAAAGGGGTTGTTCGTTTTGTGGATTATCATTGTGCATCGATGATAATAGATCTTACAGTGATGAAAGACAATGCATTTTTTTATTTTTTATTTTTATATTTTATCTGTTTTTTTATTATCATTATTTTATTTTATTATTAATTTTATTTGGTTATTTTTTGGCTTTGTTTTTGGGAAGGTTTTGCATCACAGAAGGGTTACAACTATGGCAGGGGAGGATCACTGGTGTGGGGTGTCAGTGATAGGGGGATGTATGGGGAGGATGCACCTGAGACATGCTTCTAAGGCACATGAATATGTTCAAAAATGTTCATAGGATGTTGTCTCAGTGGATGGAGACCCACACAATAACCAAAAGAATATGAATTCCCATGCTGGGGGGTTGTGTTACTTTCTCTAATAGAGTGGAAAGAATGCCCCAAGTACATGGGCAGTGCCTAGCGAAGGAGGACAGACCATTATGCCAGGCCTTTGATATTGATGATTGAACTTAAGAACCTTTTCTTGTGAAATTGAAACTTAGCCTAGTATTATATGTTGCCTAAGAGTTACCTCCTGAGAGCCTCCTTGTGGCTCAGATGTGACCTCTCTCTAAGCCAAACTCACCATATAGATTCACTACCTTCCCCCCTGGCATGGGACATGACTCCAAATGTTGAGCCTCCCTGGTACCAAGGGACTCTTACCAAATGCCAACTAGCAATGCATCTGGAAAAAGACCTTGACAAAAAGAGGGATATATCAAATACAGATTCGTTTTTATGGCTATGAGATTTCAAAGTGAGTTGGGAGGTCATTCCAGAGGTTAAGCTTATGCATGTCTCAACAGGATCTCATTGACTGCTACAGTAAACAGTGCCTCAAAGAGTGGGGATCCTGAGGGCTCTAGAGACATTCAGACAAGCTCAGGAGTTCGGCACCCTGTTAGTGGGCCTTACTTTTGAATTTATGCTCTCCAATGTAAAAGAGTTTGACTCATTTATAATTTCCTTACACATGGTTCTTCTGCCCCTTCTATTTGAATCTATAATTAACACTGTCCCTATTAAATATATGTCCCAGAGACTTAAATCTTTGGTCTGTTTGTTTGCAGGTTGAGCCCTGAATCTCAGCAGAGTTGTAGCCAACACCTACTCTCCAGTTCATTGGACTCACCCAGGACAACTAACAAAAGGATGATGATGGATAATGCCCATCCCCCAAAACAGAGTATCTATAGCTACAAGCAAGACAGTTCCACCTATCTGGGATGTAAGCCCCCTCTCAATCAGAAACAGAGTGGGCATCACTATCCCCAAATCCTCAAGACAGGAGAATAAACAATGGACTAAATTAGACATTATTATTCTATTATAGACTTATTATTCTAGCAGTGGAAAAACTTGCATCATTGATATAAAGGCAGTGGCTACCAGGGGTTCTGAGGGGAGGGAGAGAGAAAAATAGTTGTAATATGGGGTTATTTTTGCAACATTGGAATTGTCCTGCATGATATTGCACTGATGGATACAAGCCATTATACACTTTGTCAAAAACTATAACATTGTGGGGTACATTGTAAATTATAAGGTAAACTATTATCCACGGTTATTAGAAATGCTTCAATATGTGTTCATCAATTGCAACAAATGTACCACATTAATGAAAGATGTTGTTAATGTGGGAAATTGTGGGAGAGGGTGAGTGTGGGGTATATGGAAATCCCTTATATTTTTTATGTAATATATATAAAATCTAAAGCTTCTTTAAAAAATATTTTTAAAAAAGAGTAGGTCTTTGTATCTGTAGATTAGTTATGTTTAAAGTGCCTGGCCCGGCTAGATAGCTCAGTGGATAAACAGCGTGCTGGGATACCACATGGGAGGCCCCGGGTTCGGTTCCCGGGGACCTCTCCTAGCGGGCAGACCGCCTTGAGAATGGCAAGCCGCCATGGGCGGGCCAGAGCCGCCGTGGGCAGGGCAAAAAGCTGCCACGGACAGGGCAAAAGCCGCCACGGGCAGGGCAGGTTGCCCGCGAATGGAGCGCAGCCAGCCACCCGCGGACTGAAGCAAGAGCCGGCCGTGAATAGAAGCAGAAACCGCCCACAAGCGGGGAAAGCCACGCCTGCGCAGTGACCAAGTCTCGGCGTGTCGCCACAACGGTGGGGAAGGGGAGATATGTAATAAAATAAATAAATAAATAAATAAAAAATAAAGTGCCTACATGCAAGTCTTGCATCTTTGGGGCATCAAAATGTATTCTCTGATGTACTAAGGATGCTGGTCCTAAGGTCTACCAAATATTATAGTACATTTTAGCCTCTTTCATTATCTGTATGAAGTTATAAAAGTAGCTGTAGATGACTAAGAATTATGTCATTTGTATTAAACCCAGATCTACTTCTGAGTATATGGTACATGCTGTTGTGAAAAAGTTTTATCTTATACCTTTGTCAGTTTGTAATCGGAGGATTTCCTTTTACCCTTTGTAGCTCAGAGAACCCCTGATATATCATCTCAAACACAATAAACTCTATGGTCATACCACCCTGAACGCACCAGATCTCCTCAAATGCAATAAATACACACCTGGGGGCGGGAGGAGAGGCATCCACAGATTTCTCTACCAATCCAGCCTCCTCTCTTGCCATGCTCTTTCTCATCTAGGTCAAACTAGCTCCAATCTTAAGTCATTTGGCATTCTTAGAGTGTTCCGTGGTCTCTCACATTTTCATGAATTTGTTAATGTTATTATTCCCTCTGCCTCAGAAGATGCTTCTCCACCCTGTCTCCCTGGAGAGGGTCTATTTTTCAAGATTCAGTGTTTCACATTTCTCTGAAGAATTTCCACTCCCAAAGGCATTGAAAGCACTCCATCTGATCCTTGCAGATCACCTTGTACAGACCTCTGTAAAGCAGTGAGCACAGTGTATTTATTATATATTTTCATATATTTGTTTGTTTTCTTCTTTTTGAATCATCTAAACAATTCCTACCACATAACAAATACCCATTGAAGTTTATGGAATTAAAATAATACAATGTAAATATACATTAAAAAATATATAGATGTAAGTCCAGAATCAAAGGTGACTATCCAGTAATTACAAAGAAAGAATGGTGCAGTATAGGGAAGAGAGGAAAAAGATGTGAAACAAGGAAGAGCTAGTTGAACTTTTGAGAGAAATTAAATCTCCAGTTCTTGTGCTTATGCTCTTGTTTTCCTCTCAGGTTCTTTTCTACTTTTCTTTGCTTTTTCTCCTTAGCATTCCCCAACACAGAGACACACACACACATGTATACACATATATTATTCCATGGGAAATGCTTTTAAAGTTACCTAGACAGACTAAGACCAACTTCTGAATTTTTGATTCACGATTTAAGGTAAAGAAAATGGTCAGAATTATTGAAATATGCAAATATGACATAGGAGAAAGTAAAGAGTGGCCAAGAATATTTTGGGAGAAAAAATATAAAATAGAAATACAGTACAATGTACTCATGATTTGGCATGTAAAATAACTGATGAAATTCTACTTAAAAGGATATGAAAATTGGCATATGGGAAAATAAAAATTCTGTATATTTATGCAATATCCGTGTAGAAATTTTTCTATCCTTTGCCTTCTATTCCTGTAAGGCTATTAAAAACATATTTATAAAATGATTATTGGGTGATATGATGTGTTTTATGATTCTGAGAAACAGATGTGAAGATATGGTTGAAAGTAGCAGGAGTCTTGTGGGAAATTCTTAAAAAGGACAAAGAGCTATCTAGGGTGGGGAACAAGATAAATGCAGAGTGGTGTGCGTCTGACAGCTATGAAAGAAAGAAGAAAGGAAGGGAGCTTGGGAAAGAAGAATCTTGGACTGCAACAAAACTCTAAGAAAAGTCTGGCCAAGCCCTTGGCAGTCTTCAGCCAAGGTCTGAGCTAAAGGAGTGCTGCTTATTTCAGGAATGGGAGCAGCCCAGGAGAAGCATGGCCTCCTGCAAACACCATTTGGATTCAGAGGGGCAGCAGTTAGGGGGCCTTCAGTCAATTATTCTCTGCAGAGCAAAGCTGAGTGGTGCATTATAATGTTGTGTGCCCCCCAACACACTCTCAACCTAATTACAGCCTTCTGAGGTAGAAAGCTTTATAATCCTCATTTTAGAGAAAAGGAAAGGGAGGCTCAGGAGAGTTTAAGTAATTTTCCTCTATTCTCACAGATAAGTAGGTGGTGTTAATAGTATTTAAACACAGATTTCTCTGACCTTTTGAGTCAGAGCTCTTTATACTTCTTGTCAAATTGTTAGGAAAGCAGTCACAGGCATGACATCTGTATCATTATACTTAACCCTAAATTGTGGCTCTAAATTATACCCATAAAATTATATTTGGCAAAGTTATGTACATATTTTTAAGCTATAAAATGTTGCAATATACCTCAGAATATCAAAATAATGGAAGTCTCAAAAGAAAATTGTACATTTACTGGCCAAGAATACAAAGTTATTCTTTTCCAAACAAACAAATGATAAACAAATGTAGGTGAAGAATTTCATACATAACTTTCTATAATTAAGTAATTTTACAAAATAGACTTCTAGCTATATTATCTGCTTCTTTCCCCCTTTTCTAACTCCTACAGATACTATGGGACAGTCTACATGCAAGAAGACTTTAGTGACATATGGTTATATCATAGAAAAGAAGAGACAAGCCAGGAGAGGCTTCTAGGAGCAATGTCATGTGACAGAGGAGCCAAAATCTAAGCATCAGCAGGCAGGCCGCCGCGTGGTGAGCTGACTTGGCGGCCACAGTGGGGGGAGACAAGAAGACACAGAAGAAAGCAAAAAGATGAACACAGCAAAAGCAAGCAGAAAAGGGGGGGATATATAATAAATTTTAAAAAAAATAAATCTTAAAAAAAAAAAATCCCATTGTTTAAGCCAACCCATTACATGACATCTGCTTTAGTAATGAGGAAACTGAAAAAAAAATATTGTTTATTTATGTGTTAACTTGATTATATATACATGTACATATATATGAACACATATATTACCTGTACTATGCATTTGACCAGAATATGTATAGTGGATGTAAGAGCGTTAAATAGCAAGTGTTTCCTCTAATGAAAGGTGCAATTTCTTTTAAATGAGATGACATGTTGTGAAAGACAAAATAACAATAATGTGCCTAAGTTGTAGTAGTTTCACCATATTAGGTAGTTTTTTAAATGCTGTGCAATCATTGGCTCATTTAACCTTACTAAAACCCTATGATATAGGTAATATTTTTATTCTTATTTTAGAGAAGGGGAAACTGAGGAACACAGAATTCAACTAATATGCCAAAACCATAGTTTGTTTTAGAACCAAGAAATCAAACACGGGTAGAGGCAACCAGAGAAGAAAGGGGTTTCTGAGTAACGGGAAAAATCTTCCAAACAGCACTCATTTCAAAATATTGATTCCCACTGTGTTTAACCATATTTTCTTAAATCAATCCCAGACCAAACCTATTTAATTTATCTGAAAATACCTTTATAGAGTAGCATTTTTTTAAATTCTTACTGTCCCTTTCTATATATTATTGGTTAGCAATTAGGAACAGAAATAACAAGGGTAGTGGAAATATAAATCGCTGAACTTAGAGGAGTTGAGCCAGGAAGCATGTTCTTAAATCACTAGTGTTTAACAAGTTGTAGACAAAGAAAATGCCAGGTCCCTCAGTTAGAACACAGTGCTGATCCAGGATGTGGGCTGTCTAACATGTTCTAATATAGAATGCATAAACGAGAAATGAAAGACTGACAAAAGAAAGACAAGGGCAAAAGAAGAGAAGCAGGCCCAGGAAATAGTCAGAGAGACTATTTCCATAGTCTTTCTTGAGATGAGCCATTAAAACAAGAAGAAGCACAATCAACATAAAAACACAGTAATTGTGTCAAGTTAAATGGAAAAAAACTCACTTGACTAATGTAAAAATTTTAAAAATGCAACATTTAAAACCCAGATTTAATGAACATCATTTTAACTCTTGATACTTCTGACTAGAATGTATGACTTCTTTTGATTATCTAAATAAAGATATTTTATAGATAATATTTTTCCCTTATCTGTTCTTTTCATCATAAATAAGAAAAAATAGGCTTAGGGAATTTATTTTACTTGTTTATGATCAAATATCCACTTACTAGTAGAATTGGAATTTGAAGCTTTATCCTCTAACTCAAGTTTTATACTCTTTCCACTGGACTAAATTTTTTCAGAAACCTAAATTCAATGAAGCTTCCAAAATTTACTGTATTATCAGATGGACACTGATTCATTGAGACGTTATCTAATTTATGCCATGCATTACTGTGGCCATCTGCTTTTCTCAGATGAACTATTCCCATAACCTAAACCCACTTAAACATCCTTGAGCTGTCAGAATAACTTTCAATCCACGTGACACCTGGGCTCCTTATTCTATTGGTAATTTAAAAAATAATTTATCTTAATATCATTCCTGAATGTTTACTAGCTTCTATTGAAAAGGCATAAAAGGAATAAACCACTATTGCTTCTATTTGGAATTTAAACAGTCAACTTGGTATAAGAAAAAAGAGCCAAATAAGTCTACTTTAAGCCACAGAGTGTATAAACTGGGTGATAAAAACAAAGTTAATTTTGAAGTAACATTAATGTAAAGTTTTATATCCTTATGATGGAAAAATTCTTGTTCTTAGGAGCTTTACTTATTAACATTTGTTTCTGCTGTGCTGCAATACATTTTTGGGGTTCCTGCAGGCTGGCAATTAATACAATCATGCTTTTGCCTCTGGTTCTGGAATTTTCAATGCCACTCCATCATACATTTTTCTAGCACTCTTGGTCAGACTCTCATATCTGTCCGCTTTTCAGCTGGAATAGGGACAGCAAGCTATCAGCTAATGTGGGAGAAGCAAAGTGATCTTCCTTAGCTTGTTTTAAACCACTAAACACAGAAATTTTCTAGGTCAAATTAGTCATCTAGTAGGTATTTCTTATATTAATTTATACTTTATACTTATGGCGTGACTTAGGATTTTTCAATCCTTATAACAACCCTATGGGATTGGGTAATTAAGATATTATACATAGTAATTTTGCAGAGCAGGAAATAGTGGCTCCACAAAGTTAATTTGCAAATGCCAGACAATTTTTAAGTAGCGACGCTATAACTTGAACATAAGCCTTTCTCTTGCCTCTCTAACATAAATTTTCAGAACAGTTTCTAAATGATTCGTGTATTCTCTACCCTGGCTCCAGCAGACTGCAATGAACATGTACATTTTGTGTGTTGAATTATTGATCTTTTTTCTGATAATGACTCCTGACACCCTTGCTGCAGCAATAGCCTACCAGATATAGTTTCAAACCCATGACTTGACTTGTACTAATGTTGGCTTATTTTTCTTTTATTATTTTAACTGCTTAACCAGAAGATCCTGACTTGACTGGTAATGCATATATTATTTGACTGACTCTAAAGTTTCAGAATAAAAATTTGTTAAATTCCTATATACTTCTGGGAATGCAAATATATACTTATATATGCATTGAATAATTAATGTTATAACCAAGGCAGAAATTCTTTATTTAAAAGACAATTAGCCCTGAGAATAGAAACTATAAGGTAGATATTTATTTAATATATCAGAGGTCATAATGTTTTTAGTCATAAACATAGAAAATTTATTAATCAGCTCAATAATCTGGATTAGCTTCACTTAGTGAAAGGTCTAAATTATAGAATTTTTTAATGAAATGCATTTTCAATATTCTCCATTATGTACTGTAATTGGAATTAGCCTAACAAAGCGCTAGAGTTCTGAAGCTGACTAGCTTCAATGAATTAGATAAGAATAAATTGAAATTAGCTCATCAATTGTTTGTATGTAAATGATTTCTAGAGTATTTAGGACACCTGAATATAGTCCTTATGTTCTTTTTAGTCATTTTGATATTTCCTGGGCAAATATTAATTTTCCTATAAAACTTCTTCATTATAGTTAAATCAAAACTCTGGCCCTAACTGAATTACTATGAATATTAATTAGTGAAATTCAAACCAATGAAAGTATGTCATCATAACCACAGATAAATATTCACTTAACTTTACCTCACCGTCTAAATTTGTAGTGTCAAGGTTTAGGAATATATGGCTTTGTCATAATACCTTTGCAGACATTTTACAAATTAAAAAAATAATACTGCATCTACAATTAATACTCCTTATTGTTGTATAATACATGCATAATTACATGATTTTCAGAGTGGCTTAAATTAGAAGTCAGGTGATGTGAATTTAAGTCCCAGGTTTTCCTTTGGACAATTCACCGAATCTTTTTGAACCTCATGCCTTTGTCTGGGAATCATTAGTACAAATATAAGCAAAAGTAGGGCATCATCAATGACAATAAATTTTGAGCACTGGCAAAGAATATAAATGCAAAGTACTTCGTGTAAAACGCCATATAAAAATGATTCAAATGGGGATTTTAGCCTGCTCATGCACCTTATGAGTCATAAAAATCAGTGAAATGAATTTCCTCCCTTTGATGCCAACGCTACTATGAATACAATGCAATAAGCTGCATCTGAAAGCTTCCTAGTCCATTTCATCCATTTTGGTAGCTGGGTGAGTTGGGGTCATCAGTTACCAACTATGAATTTCAATTTCCTCAACTATAAAGTTAGGAAAATCCTACCAAGCTCACAAGGTAATTTTGTATCTTATATGTAACGAGTTTTTGTTTGTGAAACTGTTGGTAAAATCTTGATTTTGATAAAAGCAAAGACTTAATAAATGGTTTCCCGTTTGGGTTTGGTTAAATTGTATTCTCCAGTTTGGTTAAGAGACGTGAAGAGATCCGTCTGTGGAAACCATGGTATTGCTCACTTCTTTGGCTTCCAGGCATTACAAGGACCTTAGAATAGTGTAACTCTATTTAATCTTCATCTCAAGTAGGGTTCCACAAAAGCAGATGCTGAGATAAGGATACATCTGCCAGAGATTTATTAAACAAGTGTTTCCAGGATAAATGGTAAAGAAGTAGAGGAAACAGGAGAAAGGGCAAGGAAGGAAGAGTCCCACAAGGAAACTGTGGAGCTCAAGAAATGCCTTAGAGTTGTCCTAACCAGTGTCAAAGGAGATAAGTTTTCATCATTCAGTGCCCAATAAGGTGTTGGCCAAAGCTTACAGGGAGTTGAGAAGTGTGCACACAGAAATGGTAAAAAAGGATCTGAGGAAACTGGGCTGAGCAAAAATAATGTTGCTTATGTCCCAAACCCAAATTTAAGTGCTATTCTTTTCCTATATTTTCATTTTAAGCCTTTTTAAACTCTACAAAGAATTGCTATTTTAGTTGTATAGTTAATGTTCTCATTTAGAGAACAATGTTCTCATTTACTCACATGCCTTTTCATTTCTGTTGCTTTTCTTTCTTTCTTATATCTCCAGTCTACCAGCTGAGATCATTTTTCCTTCTTCTTGAAGAAAGCATTTAAATATTCTCTTTATCACAGGTCTGCTGACAGTGGATCTTATCAGGGTTTGTCTAGAAATGTCTTTTTCCCATTCATTCTTGAATAAAACTTTTTGCTGTATTTAGAATTCTTGGTTGGCTGTATTTGCCTTCTACACATTAAACGTTCAAACTGCTCTTACCTTCCTTCTACTTTGCTTTTAGAAGTCATGTATGCACCTAAATTTTGCGAACATAAATGCAATAAACTGCTTTACAGTTTATTTTTACATTTGATTTTCTTCAGGTTCAAATGATGTGTTTTGATATGGATTTATTTTTGTTTCTCCTCTTTGGGGCTGGTGATAATTGTATGTGTCAACTTGGCTAGGTTATGGGCCCATTTATTTGGTCAAACACTGGCCTTGTTTTGCTGTGGAGGTATTTTATAGATGGAATTAGTTGACTTTAAGTAAAAGAGATCACCTTCAGCAATATGGGTAGATCTCATCCAATCAATTGGAGCCTTTAAAAACAAAGAATTGAGAATTCCAGAGAAAAGAAGACATTCAGCCTCAGGACTAGACTATCTACTCTCTGATTTTCCAGCCTCCTGGCTTCCCCTGCGCATTTCAGACTCAAGATTTCAACATCACTCTTACAGGAATTTCCCTCCCCTATGGAATTCATCCTGCCCTTCAGGATTTAGAATCACATGAGCCAATTTAAAAAAAATAGTTTATATGTACATCTATCCTGTTGGTTCTGTTTCTCTAGAGAATACTGATTCACTCAGGATTCATTTGGTTTTCAATGAATTCAATCTATGGATTGCTATCTTTTTTCAGTTGTAGGAAATTTTCATCAATAATCCCTTTGAATTTTGTTTCTACCACATTTTTGTTCTTCTCTAAAGGCATGTATATGTTATACTTTCTCACTATATTTTCCATATCACTCTACCTTCAACATTTTTAAATCTTTCTGTCTCTCTGCTTCACTTTTGGATATTGAGTATTTTTATTCTAAATTGCTATTAATACATTCTATTGATTTCTTAATCTTGATTATTGTGTATTTCATTTCTGTAATTTCTAGTTAGTTCTTCTTTTCAAGTACACACTTTCATATTTATATTTACTAGTTCCTTGGTGACATTTTTAAGTGACTTTTACCCCCAACAGAAAGTATGGCCTTCTACTACCTGTGATTTTTTGGTGGGCCTGAATCTGTTATCTGTTGCCAGTTATTTCTTTTGGTTCTTAGTCTTATTGATTTGTCTTATCCTATGCCTGGAATATCTCAGATGTGTGCTAGACAATGTATTTTAGTAAATGTTTGTAGATGTAATTTGAGAACTAGAATAATAACACATTCTCTCACAGAGGATTTTATTTTTTTTGCTACCCAAAGGCACCAACAATCTAATATCACCCTAAACCCATCTCATATCTTGAAGTTTTCTGGACTACCCAAATCATTTGAACCTGGGATTCAGTTCCTTCAAAGGCTGGTTTAA
>PVKH010010400.1:0-18276 GCA_004027955.1 Chaetophractus vellerosus | reverse complement strand
CAAATGTGGCCTCTCTCTAAGCCAAACTCAGCATATGAATCCATTACCTTCCTCCCAGCATGGGACATGACACCCGGGGATGAGCCTCCCTGGCAATGAGGGATTACTAACAAGTGCCAAAGGACAATACAACTGGAAAAATACTTCAAATGAAAGGGGAAAAAGATAAAGACAAATGAGTTCATAGGGCTAAGAGACTTCAAAGTTATGCACATCTCAGCAGGAGCTCATTGGCTTCCAATGCAGATATCATCCCAAACAGAGGGGGTCCTGAGGGCTCTGGAGACATCCAAGTTGTATATCTGGGCAGATAACCCCAGAATTTGATGCCTTATCAGGGGCCCTAATTTGGAATCCTTGCCCCTGAGAGTGACAGTCTGACCCAAATATGTCTTCTCTGCACATGGTCCATCTGTCTCTTCTATTCAAAACTATATGTGGTGCCAGAGATTGTAGGTGTACTTCCAGAGAGTGGAGCCTTTGGGCTGTCCATGTGCCAGCTGGGTCCAGAAGTTCAGTGAAGCTGCAACTCCTACTCTGTAACTCAATGGACTCACCCAGGGGAGTGATGATGGACAACGGCTATCCCGGGGAATGGAAAGAGTCTGCAGCTGTGGGTGGGATGGTGCCATCCATCTTATCCATGGGATATAAGCCCCTCTCACTTGGAGGTGGAGTGGAAATCACCATCTCAGATTCCTTGGGATTGGGGAAGAGCTATCGACTTGAGTGGACTTACTGGTATTCTGTTATAGACCTATTGTGATTCACACAATGGAAGAAACTACAACATTAATGTGGAGCCAGAGGCCACTGGATGCTTTGAGGGCAGGGAGAGGGAAAAGTAGTTGGAATACAGGGGCTTTTTTGGGACTTGGGAATTATCCTGATTGACATTGCAAAGACAGATATAGGCCATTTTATATCATCATATAACATGCAGAACTGTGTGGGAGAAAGTGTGGTCTATGGTGTGAACTGTGGTCCATGCTTGGTGACAAAGCCCCAAAATGTGTATATCTATTGCAGGTGATGTGTCACACTAATGAAGGATGTTTATGTGGGAGTTGTGGAAGGTGTGGGAGTTGGAGCATATGGGTATCCCTACAATTTTTGTGTAACATTTATGTAATCAAAGTATCTTTTTTTTTAAAAAAAGTGTGTGTTCCAAAATGTAAAAAAAAAAACAAACAAAAAAAAAACCAAAGGTGAAAACTAATGGAAGGAAAAAATCTACTTTTTAAGGAATATATATGTATGAATATAAAAAAAAGATATGGCAGGCGAGAGTTGATGGGGATGGTTCATAAAAGTCAAGGTCTAACCCAACAGGCAGAGTGTACAGCCCTACATTTCTATCCACCCATGATCAGAGCTTTCATCATTGAAGAGCAAAAGGAAGACCAGCCTAGAGAAATATGTATATCCCAAAACTTCATTTCTGACTGTCACCTCCCTCTTTCTTTTTATATATTTTTTACTGAAGGATATCATTCATCCATGAGCATACCTAAACATGAAGTGCATAGTAAAATTGTGTCCTTACAAAATAAAAGAGGCATAGCACCATACAGGGCACATCATCACATCTCCACTAGCACGTCGCGTTGTTGTAATCCATTTGTTACAAACTACGTCAGAGCGTCATTGAAGCATTACTAATAACTACAATCCATGGTTCACCTTTGTTGTACATTTCTGGGCATCTACCTTTTTTTTAAACAAATCTATTTTATCAATACACATTCATATAACATCCTATTTATCTAGAGGGTACAATCACTGGTGTTTGGTGTATTCACAGAGCTGTGCATTCATCTCTTCAATCATTATTAACCTTTTTCATTATTTCCATGATAATAATAATAAAGAAAGAGAAATACAGACAAATGATGAAATTATTCCCCTTTCAATCTCTCTGTTTACCCTGGTGTGCATAGGTGTTATTCTGGCTTTCCTTGCACAAATATTTATTTGTTTTACCAGCAGTTTTGTTGAGATATATTCACCTATTATATCATGTGTACAAAATGTATAATGAACTGCTTTTTTAAGCTGTTAAAGAGACCTTTATTGTAAAATTGTAAAATAAAATAGAAATTAGAGTGAAAGAAATGGTCAATTTTAAAAGAGAGTGTAAGATTAGGTTAGATTTGATATAATCCATGATAAGAAAGAGATATTATGGCAACAAACATTTATAAAAGGAAATAATCATTCTAATATAATGGATATTAATTATACTAAAATTCTAGCTATTATATTCCAGCTCTAACTCATGGACATAATAATCTCTAAGAACGAAATAAATTTTTGTTTTCGTTCTGCACTTTCCATTGAGGTGATCCTTCTTTCTGGCTAATCAAATTCCTAATTGGGAATTCCTCACATCTCATTGGCATAAATTATGGCAGATAACAAGATCACTAAGAAGATCACAATATTTCAAACTAGGGACCTTCAGAGCAAAGTAAGCCAAGGGTCAAGGAAGAAATTACTAAAACACAAGAAAATATTTATGCACCAAGATCAAGTGGGACTAACCCTGGTATACAAGTGTAGTTCAACATAAGAAAATCAATTAATGTACTACACAACATTAACAGAAAATAAGGGGAAAACAAAATCATTTCAATTGATGCAGAAAAAGGAATTTGACAAAATATAGCATCCCTTGTTGAAAAAAAAAAAAAGACAGAAACTAGCAATAGAAAGAAACCTCCTCACCATGGTAAAGGGCATAGATGAAAAACTCACAGCTAATATCATAGTCAATGGTGAAAGCCTGAAGGTTTTCCCTATAAGGTCAGGAACAGACAAGAATTCCAATGCCATCATTATAATTCCACATTGTACTGGAAGTTCTATCCAGAGCAATTAGGCAATAACCAGAAATGAGAAGCATCCAAATTGGAAAGGAACAAGTAAACCTCTATTTGCAGATACTATGATTCTTTGTATAGCAACTTTGAATACTCCACAACAAAGTTCCTAGAGATAAACTCAGCAAAGTGGCATGGTACAAGTTCAACAGGCAAAATCAGTAGTGTTATATACACTAGTAATGAACAATCAAAGAGCACATCAAGAAAAAAAGTCCATTCCCAATAGCAACTAAAACAGGGGTTCTTAATTGTTTTTGTTCCACAGACTCCTTTGCCAGCCAGGTGAAAACCAAGGACAGTGTACTAAGTCCACACTACACTATACGTAATTTAATAAATATATCATACCTGCACCAACATGTCCCCACAAGAATAGTGGGTTTTTTTAATTATTATTATTTTAATTCAAGCTCATAGATGCCTTGTTAAGAACTCCTGCACTAACATAGTACTGGAGAAAGATAATGGGAAGAAAGAATGGGGCTTAGATTTAAGAAGGTTAGATAAGAAAATTACAGAGCTGTTCTTCCTGAATCAGGACTCTTTTCACAGCCCAACTTACCTTCTGTCAAATTCTTAGGTCAAATATTATGACAATGAAAAATAATCCTCAAAATGAGTAATGTATAGAGGATAGGATAAGTACAGAGAACAGTCAGCTAAGAGAAACCTGATTCTATTATAATGTTTAGCCACTGGAGAAGAGGAAAGTTTAAGAAAAGTTAATATAAACTGTATGACAAAAATATGTTTTGTTCATTATTGTTAATTTTCCTTGGTGCTGTTGGATTCAGCTTGCCAATATATTTTTTAATACTTTTTTCTTGTTTTTAAAAAGACACTTAGATTACATAGATGTTACACAAAAAATATAGGGCTTCCAATATGCCCCACTCCCCACACCTCCTACACCCTCCCACATAAACATCCTTCATTAGTGTGGCACATTCACTGCAATTGATCAATGCATCCTGGGGCTTTGCCACTGAGCACGGATGATAGCTCACACTGTAGTCTACACTCTCTCCCATACAGTTCTGCATGTTATGTGATGATATAAAATGGCCTACATCTGTCATTGCAATATCATTCAGGACAATTCCCAAGTCCCAAAAAAGCCCCCATATTACAAATGTTTTTTCCTCTCCCTGACCCTAGAGCCTCTAGTGGCCACTACCTCCACATCAATGTTGTAATTTCCAATGCTAGAATCACAATGTGTCTATAGTAGAATACCAGTAAATCCACTCTAGTCCATAGTTCATTCCCCAATCTTGAGGATTCTGGGACGGTGATGTCCATTCCACATTTAATTGAAAGGAGACTTTGATCCCATACAGATGATGGATGGGCATCCCTTGCTTTTAGTTGTCATCTCTCTTGTTTCCTTGGTATGGTGGTTGTTAATCCTCACCTCCTTTTTAGTTGTCCTGGGTCAATCCAATGAACTGGACAGAAGGTGTTGCAACTATGCTGAGGTTCCAGGCCCAGCTGGCACATGGACAGCCCAAAGACTCCAGTCTCTTGGATGTACACCTACAAACTCCAGCACCAAGTATAAGTTTAAACAGAAGGGAAAGATGAACTATGTGTAGGGAAGCCATAATTAAGTCCAACTCTGTTACTCTCAGGAGCACAAACTCCAAAGTAGGGCCCAATAGCCAGGCACCAAACACCGAAGCTATCTACCCTGACTATAGGACCTGGGTGTCTCCAGAGCCCTCAGAAGCCCCACTATTTGGGGTGGTATCCACTTTGGCAGTCTATGAGATCCTGCTGAGATGTGCATAAGCATTACCTCTGGGATGACCTCCCGATTCACTTTGCAGTGTCTTAGCCATACATTTGTCTTTATCTTTTCCCACTTTTATTTGAGGTGTTTTTCCAGTTACATTGCTACTTGGTGCTTTGTAGTAATCTCTCAGTGCCAGGGAGGCTCATGCCCAGGAGTCATGTCCCATGATGGGGGAAAAGGTAAACCATTTATATGCTGAATTTGTCTTAGAGAGAGGCTACATTTGAGCAACAAAGGAGGCTCTCAGGAGGCAACTCTCAGGCACCCCCAACACTAGGCTAAGTTTCAATTTCAAGAGCAAAGGCTCATAAACATAGTCAATATGGGGGCCCATCAACAGATTATCCTCCTTCACCAATCATTGCCCCTGCACTTAGGAGACTGTTGCTCTTCAATTAGAGAATGTGGCAAAGCTCTCTGGGATGGGAATTCAACATTCTCTTGGTTATTGTGTGAGTCTCCACCCACTGTGACAATGCCCCATGAACATTTGAACATATTTATATACCTTATATGTGCAAAAGTTTTTACTTTTGAGGAAATTTCATTTACCTATTTTTTCTTTTGCTGCTCATCCACGTATCCCACATCACTGACACCCCAGATCAATGATCCTCCCCTGCCCCAATTGTAAACCTTCTGTGATCCAAAGCATCTTCAAAAATAAAGCCATTAAAATAGTAAAATACAATTAATAGGAAAATGAAATAATAATTGATAGGTTTGAATATAAGAAATAAAATACATAAAATTTTAAAAATCCTAAAAATTAAATTAAATTTAAAAGTTGGGATAGTAAAAAATAATGAACAATATTCTTAATTATTTTTTTAATTTTTCCTTCCATCACTGTAATTTATGATGTCCTCTATGTACAGTGGCACTTTCATCCATTTATTCCCCAGTGTCTTAATTTTTTTCATTTTTTTTCAAAGAAGTTTTAGGTCACAATAAAGTAGTATACAGAATACAGGGGACTCCCATATACCCAACATCCTCCCATTCCTCCCCTTCCGTATTAATACCTTTTTAAATATGGGTGGTAATTTTGTTACAACTGATATATAAGCAGTGAAACATAGCTACTAATCATGCTCAATGGTTTACATCATGCTTTTATTTTAGACCAAACACCTTTATAAATGTTGATGTTATTTAACATGGCCTGTGTCCATCATTGCAAGATCATGTAGAACACTTCCATTATCCACTAAATACTCCCTGTTCAATCTATTCTATTCCTCCCTCCCATCCCCTCAGGTCCCACAGCAACCCCCTGGCTTCACTCCTTGGAGACAAGATTCATAGTTACTTGCAACAACACTGAGTTCTTGACACACTAGTTTGTTCTCCCTTATTAGGAACCACCCATGCTCTCAAGAGACTCTAGCCTCTCTGTTTGTGAACAAATCGTTCCTCCCCAGGATGGGAGTCCAACTCCTTCCCACTGATTATGTGGGTCTCCACCCACTGATGCAACACATTATGACAAAATGATCACTCACACACTCCCTTGAAGCCTGCTCCAGGTGCACCCTGTCCCAAATGGCCCCCCATCCAACACCCTAAATAAGTAAGCTTTCTTTGTCATATTTCCATAAGAGCATTCCCAACTTTGTACTTTCAATCACATATCCACCTATCCCTAGTGTTCACCTTATCCAGAGTTCACCTACATCCAGTTCCCTGGACCTTCAAACCCACCTTCCTCAATCTACCCACCAGTCAAACCTGCACCACCCAACACAATAATATCACAATTCTCCTGTCATACCCCTTCAATGCACAACTACGCACCTTCACCTTACCATAGATTGCATCCCTATGGGCATTAAGTGACAACCTTTTCCTCCCTTTCTATTTCCTGTAAACCTACTTCACTCAATAGCTCTATGAGTCTGCTCAATTTGCTTAATTCATATCAGTAATGTCATGTAATGTTCATCATTCAATGCCTGACTTGCTTCACTCAACATAAGGTCCTCAAGATTCATCTATGTTATCACATTGGTTAACACTGTATTCTTTCTTACAGCTGAGTTATATTCCATTGTAGGTATGTACCAAATTTTGTTTATCCATTCATCTGTTGATGGGAATTTGGGTTGATTCCAAATTTGGCAATAATGAATAATGCCTCTATAAACATTGGTGTGCATATAGCTGTTCATATCTTTGCTTTCAATTCTTCTGGGTATATACCCCACAATGGAATTACAGGATCATATGGCAATTCTATATTTAGTTGTTTGACAATGGCTGGACCATTCTACATTCCCACCAGCAGTGGATGAGTGTTCCTATTCCTCCACATCCTCTCCAACGCTTACAGTCCTCTGTTTTTTTAATAGCCGCCAGTCTAATGGGTGTAACATGGTATCTCATTGTAGTTTTGATTTGCATTTCCCTAATAGCTAGTGATGGTGAGCATCTTTTCATGTGCTTTTTAACCATTTGTGTTTCTTCCTTGGAGAAGTGGCTTTTCAAACCATTTGCCCAGTTTTTAAATGGGTTGTGTTTTTTTATTTTTGAGGTGTAGGATTTCTTTATATGTGTTGGATATTAGGCTCTTATCAGATATATGGTTGCCAAATATTTTCTCCCATTAGGTAGGCTGTCTTTTTTGCTTTCTTGATAACATCCTTCGAGGTGCAAAAGTTTTTACTTTTGAGGAGATTCCATTTACCTATTTTTTCTTTTGCTGCTCATGCTTTGAGTGTGAAGTTCAGGAAACCATTTCCTATTACAAGGTCTTGTAGATGCTTCCCTACATTATCTTCCAAGGTCTTTATGGTCTTGGCTCTTGTGTTTAGATCTTTGATCCATCTTGAGTTGATTTTTGTATAGGGAGTAAGATGCTGTTCCTCTCTCATTCTTTTAGATGTAGATATACAGTTCTCCAAGCACCATTTGTTGAAGAAGCCATTCTATCTCAGTTGAGTGGGCTTGGTGGCCTTGTCAAATATCAGATGACTCTATATGTGAGAATCTATATCAGAACTCTCAATTCAGTTCCATTGGTCAGTGTGACTATCCTTGTGCCAATACCATGCAGTTTTGACTACTGTAGCTTTGTAGTATGTTTTAAAGTCAGGTAGTGTGGTTCCTTCAATTTCATTTTTCTTTTTCAACAAGTTTTTGGTTACTCAGGGCCTCTTAATCTTCCAAATAAATTTTGTAGTTAGTTTCTCCAATTCATTAAAAAATGATGTGTTGATTTTTTTGGGACTTAATTAAATCTGTAGATTAGTTTCAGTATGATAGACATCTTAATAATGCTTAGTCTTCCTAACCATGAAGAGGGAATATTCTTACATTTATTTAACCTTTCTTTGATTTCCTTTAATAGTGTTGTGTAGTTTTCTGTGTATAAGTCATTTCCATCTTTAGATAAATTTATTCCTAGGTATTTTATTCTGTTAGTTACTATTGTAAATGGTATTTTTTTCTTGATAGCCTCCTCAGATTGCTCATTATTGGTGTACAGAAATGCTACTGATTTTTGGCCATTGATATTATAGCCTGAAATCTTAGTGAACTAATTTATAAGTTCTAGAAGCTTTGTTGTAGATTTCTCAGGATTTTCTATGTATTGGATAGTGTTGTCTGCAAATAGTGAAATTTTTACTTCTTCCTTTCCAATTTGGATGCCTTTTATATCTTTTCCTTGCTTCATTGCCTGAGCAATTACATCTAAGAAAATGTTAAATAGGAGCGGTGAAAGTCAGCATCCTTGTTTTGTTCCCGATCTTTTAAGGGAAAGCTTTCAGGAATTCACCATTGAATACTATGTTAGCTGTCAGTTTTTAATATATGCTTTTTATCATGTTCAGAAAGATTCTTTCTATTCCTGTCTTTGGCAGTGTTTTTATCAGTAGAGGGTGCTGTATTTTGTCAAATGCTTTTTCTGTATCTGTAGAGATGATCATGTGATTTTTTTCATTCAATCTGTTTCTGTGGTGTGTTACATTGATTGATTTTCTTATGTTGAGCCATCCTTGGATACCAGGGATGAAACCCACTTTATCATGGTGTATAATTCATTTGATGTGTTGTTTAATATGTTTAGCAAGTATTTTGTTGAGGATTTTATCATCTAAGTTCATTAGAGAAGTTGGTCTGTAATTTTCCTTTCTTGTGTCATCTTTGTTTGGCTTTGGGATTAGGGTAATCTTGGCATCATAGAATGATTTAGACAATATTCCTTCTACTTCGATTTTCTGGAAGAGTTTAACCAGGATTGGTGTTATTTTTTTCTGAATGTTTGGTAGAATTCACCTGTGAAGCCGTCTGGGCCTGGGCTCTTCATAGTTGGTAGGTTTTTGATAACTGGTTCTATCTCTTTAAATGTAATTGGTCTGTTGAATTAATCAATTTCTTCTTTCATCATAGTAGGCTGCTTGTGATTTTCTAGGAATTTCTCCATTTCTTCTAAATTACCCTTCTTGTTGGCATATAATTTTTCAAAGTTTCCTCTTTATTTCTGTGGGGTCAGTGGTGATATCTACTTCTTCATTTCTTATTTTGGGGTTAGTCTAGCTAAGCGTTTCTCAATTTTATTGCTCTTCTAGTAGAAACAGCTTTTTTTGTTTTGTTTTGTTTTGTTTTTACTTTTGCTTTCTTATTTTCTATTCCATTTAGTTCTGCTCTAATCTTTGTTATCTCCTTCTTTCTACTTCCTTTGTGTTTGGTTTATTTTTCTTTTTCTAATTCCTCCTGGTGTGCAGTGAGGTCTTCGTTTTTAGCTTTCTTATTTTTGATATATGCATTTATGGCTATTAATTTCCCTCTCAGTACATCTTTTGCTGTATCCCATACATTTTGATATGTTGTGTCATCAGTTTCATTCCTTTCAAGGCAGTTACTGATTTCTTTTGAGATTTCCTCCTTGGTGCACTGTTTGTCTAAGAGTGTGTTGTTTAACTTCCATATGTTTGTGTCTAATCTGGTTCTTTGGCCCTTACTGATTTCCAATTTCACTCCATTGTGGTCAGAGAAATTACTTTGTATAATCTCAATCTTTCTGAATTTATTGAGATTTTTTTCTATGGCCTAGCATGTGGTCTATCTTGGAGTATGATCCATGTGCAGTTGAGAAGAATGTATATCCTTCTGTACTTGGGTGTAGTATTCCGTATATGTCTATTAGATCCAGATTCCCTAACATATTAATCAAAGTCTTTGTTTCATTATTGATTCTCTGTCAAGATGTTCTGTCTAATGGTGATAATGGTGTATTAAAGTTCACCACTATAATTGTAGAGGCATCTATTTATTCACTTTGTTTTTCCAGTCTTTGCCTCATGGATTTTGAGGCTCCCCTGTTAGGTGTATAATTTTTTATGATTGTTCTTTCTTCCTGAAAGATTGCCAGTTTCACTAATATATAGTGTCTGTCTTTGTCTCTTACAATAGTTTTGCATTTAAAGTCTATTCTGTCCGATATTAGTATAGCTACTCCCACACATTTTTGGTTATTGTTTGCTTGTAAGATTGTTTTCCAGCCTTTCACTTTCAGCCTCCTTGAATCCATGGGTCTAAGTTGGGTTTCCTGTAGACAACATATAGATGGGTCATATTTCCTTATCCATTCTGTCAATCTGCATCTCTTGACTGGTGAGTTTAATCCATTAACTTTCAGTGCTATTACTTTCTAGGAATTTCTTACATTAGTCATATTTTCTTTGTGTTTATGTATGTCATATGTTGTTTTTATTTCTCTCTTTTGTCTTTTTTGTTGTTCTTACACTCTCCTCCAACTCTCTCTCTCTCCTGTTTTTTCCTTTCAATCTGCAGAACTCTGTTTAGTATTTCTTGAAGGGTAAGTTTCTTATTGACATACTCTCTTAATTTCTTTTTTTTCTGTGAATGTTTTGAACTGTCCATCATTTTTGAATGCCAGCTTTGCAGAATAGAGAATTCTAAGATGGAAGTTTTTTTTTCTTTTAGTACCTTAACTATGTCATACCACTGCCTTCTTGCCTCCATGATTTCAGACAAAAAATCTGCACTTAATCTTATTGAGCTTCCCTTGTATGTGATAGATCTCTTCTTTCTTGATGCTTTCAGTATTCTATCTTTGTCTTGTGGATTGGACACTTTGATGAGAATATGTATTGTAGTAGGCCTGTTGGGATTTATACTGTTTGGTGTGTGCTGCGCTTCCTGGACATGTACATCCATCTCCCTCAATAAGCTTGGGGAGTTTTCCACCATTATTTCCTCCAACACACTTTCTGTCCCCTTTCCCTTCTCTTCTCCCTCCGGGATGTCTATAAGGCATATATTTGTGCATTTTGTGTTGCCATTCAAATCCCTAAGTCCCTGCTGGATTTTTTCTATCTTTTTAACTATCCATTCTGCAATCCATTTGATTTCAGATGTACTGTCTTCTGCATCACTAATTCTTTCCTCAACTTGTTCAAATCTGCTGTTATGTGCTTCCATTGATTCTTTGATTTCCTGTATTGTGCCATTCATCACCATCATATCTGTTATCTTTTTGTGTATGTTTACAATTTCTTAATTATGTTCTCTCAGTGTCTTCTTAATATCCTTAATCTTTTCCTTCTCTTCATTAAGTTGGTCCATGATATTTGTTTGGACAGCTTTGATTACTTGTTCAATGTTCTGCATCTCTTCCTCAGTTTTAGTTTGTTCATTGGACTGGCCCATATCTTCCCATTTCTTAGTATGGCTTGTAATTTTTTTCTTGAAGTCTAGTCACCTTTTTATCTTTATGGGTTTATTCAGTTGATTATCTTCTCTCTTTACTCTAGGGTTTTAACTGTTGTTTCTGTGTGTGTGTGTCTTAAGTTCTCTCTTTGACACATTGTTTCTCTTATTCTATTTCACTGCTGTTTTCTATATTCCCTTGAAGGAAAAATAGGAGCAGAGAAAGCAAAAGAGGTAAGAAAGTAAAACAATAATAGTAATTCTTAGAGGACCCATAGAAGACCTTGGAAAATGAATATTTAACTCATGTAAGCAGTGTAGAGGAATAGGAATAAAAAAGTGGATTGCCAACATTGAATGGGAAACCAAATAGAGAAAAATATATAGAAAGAATTAAACAGTCAGAATAATGGGGAGAGAGGAAAATTGAAAAGAGAAGACAAAAAGAAAAAAGTTAATAAAAGAAAGAAGACAGGATAGATGAGAGAGAAATAAAAAGCAGAAAAGTTGAGGAGTAAACAAAGTAAATTGGAATGTAAGAACAACAACAGAAAGCAGAAGATAGAATGATGAAGGAAAGAAAAGTGATAGCGTTGGTAGACAAAATCAGTATACATAGAAAAAGGGAAATAAAGGAAGAGGAAACACAGCAACCAAGAATCAAGCCAGAAGCACCTTGAAGAATTTATCTCTTTGTCCAGCTCCCTTCAGATCGATGCCCAAAAGCATCCTACTCTGTGGGTTCCCAAAACAGCTCACTTGGGTAGGATCTTGCCCTCATTCAGCCATTTTTTTGTGAGAGAGAGCTACCTATGTTCCTTTGAAAGAAAAAATATTAGGACCAGAGAAAAGGAAAGAGATAGGAAGATAAAAATAATAACAGTAGTGATAATACAAAAATTAGGAGACCAACCATATAAGACCTAGGAAACTGAAAAGTTAGCATAAGTAAGAAGCAAAGAGGAATAAGATTAGGAAAGAGGAATAGAAACAATGAAACAAGAACAGAATAGTGAAAAACATATATAGAATGAATTGGAAGGCTGGTATGGTGAGAAAAAGGGAAAAGAAAAGAGAAAAGAGAAAGAAAAAGTACAAAAGAGAAGGTAAACAGAGAAAAAAAGAGAGAGAAATACAAGCAAGAAAAAATGGAGACCAAAAAAAAAAGAGGTGAAATAAAAGAACAAGGGAAAACAAAGATATAAATTGAAGGAGTGAAAAACAAATAGCATAGGTAGTATAGATCAGTAACCAAAATAAAAAAAAGAAAAGAGAAAAATAAACACACAGACAAACAAAGGAAGGGGATACAAAACAAGCAAGAAACAAGACAGCAGCAATGTATTTTTTTTAAAAAAGGGGGGGACAGAAGAAAAAAATAAAATAAACATGGAAAAACAGCCTTCTCTCTTAGATCCCCAAGGATCTTCTCAGGCTTCTGCTGTTCCTCAATCCCTCACCCTGCAGACTATCCTCTGCAGGTTTTGAACTGAGTTTTAGTGAGTAAAGTAAAGGAAATAAAAGAAAAGGAAACCTTTTTTAAAAATAAGAGATCCAAGAAAAGCTAATACAAAGAAAATGTCTATATATTCCCTGCCATAAAGTTTCAGCAGGATGCCTGATAATCTGGTGCATTGCTTCTCAAGGAACATCCAGGAATCAAACCAGGAACTGCATATATACTAGGTGGGAATTCTTCCACTGAGCTATTCTGACTCCTTCGGTTTATTAACCTTTCAGAAGACTATATGCCCCTTTTCCCTCGGGCAGGTTAGATCCCCTGCAGTCAGCTGGAGTAGTGCTTATTGCCGCCAGTCTCTGCCTCCTCACTGATGCAATTCCTCTCTTTTCCTAGGTGGCTGGGCATGATCACCAGCCTGAGGTGATACTCCTTCCCTCTCCCTGTTGAGTTGGGATCCCTTCCAATAAGCAAGGGGAGCTCACCTGGCTAAACTCACTGCAAAGAAATCACTCTCCACTCTCCCAGACCCCTCTTCCTCACAGGGAATCTGCCATCACACTAGTGTTTGGAGAAGGGGGGATAGGATCGCTATGTAGTCTGTGCACCCTGAGGACCGGGTATGTGTGCCCCTTCTAGCCACTGAGGTAAGCAACCCACAATTTTTCCTGGCTTCCCTATCTATCCAGTACCCTCCTAGATAACTCAAAGCACTTTTCCATGGAGGTAGAAGTTGGCTATACTCTCATTTGGATACAATTCACCAGGAGATTACCCTTCCCAGCATCCGGGAAGTTTAATAACTCATGATTACTTGTTTTGGCTTCCTCGTGTCTCTGACCCTCAGTCTTCTGGGAGTTGGTAAGTAGTGTTGTAGTTTGCTGTGCCACAAAGCAGGTCCCCACAGCAGCTGCTGGCTTTTTCTTTGTTGTTTTCATGAGCACTAAGACTTATATGCCTAACCTGTCGGCCATGTTCCCCTGGCTTGCTAATATATTGTTGAGGATAAGAGATATTGATCTGCAATTTTCTTTACTTGTGGTATCTTTATCAGGCTTTTTTTTATTGGGGTGATGCTATCCTCATAGAATGCGTTGGGGACTGTTCCCTCCTCTTCAGGTTTTTGAAGAATTTTGAGCAGAATTTGTGATAATTCTTCTTGAAATGTTTGGTAAAATTCACCACGGAATCCTTCTAGTCCTGGCTTATCTTTTGTGGAAGGTTTTGATTACTGATTCAATCTCTTTACTAGTTAATGGCTACTTGAGTTCTTCTATTTCTTCTTGAGTCAATAAGGTATTTTGGGTGTTTCCAGGAATTTCTCCCTTTCTTCTAGGTTAACTTATTTGTTGGTGTAGTTGTTCATTGTATTCTCTTATAATACTTTTTTATTTCTGTGAGATAAGTAGTAAGGTTCCCAATTTCATTTTAGATTTTAGTTATTTGTGTCCTCCCACTTTTTCCCTTTGTCAGTCTAGCTAAAGATTTCTCAATTTATTCAACTTTTCTTAGAACCAACTTTGGGTGTCATTGATTTTCTGGATTGTTTTTTATTCTGTATTTCATTTTTCACTGTGATAATCCTTCCTTCTCCATACCACCCCCTGCCTGCACCATTCACTGGCATAAAAGGCCTGAGAAGACCATTGATCAGGCTGTCCATGCATAGAGAAGGAAAGCACATGTCAGTGAGGGAAATCTGAAAGACCTTGGAAAATGAGGGTGGTGGACTTTCATATTTCTTTCCAGAGGAATTTCTACTTCCCTGGAATGTGTATTTGAGGTGGGCAGCAGCCATGCTTCCCTGCTCTTAGGGTCCTTCTCTGGAGAAATGCAGAACTGGTGATGGGGAAAGGCTCTAGGAACTAGAGGTTTCTCTGAGAACCAGCTAAGACCAGTTCATCCTATGGCCCTTTCGCTAAGTACAAGGATGAAGTTCAGAGGGACAGGTACCAATCACCCTTCTGGCTTCTAAAAGAAATGTCAGGGTTATTGCCACCTGGGGCTAGACTCTCTCAAGGCTTGGGTAAGAATGCTGGAAGGAAGGCTCCTAGGAAGTGTCCTTGGCCCTGTCAAAGGGGAAAGGCTCCATCTAACCAGTGTATTCAACTCAGAAGCTACTGCCTGCTGAGACAGTCCCAGCAACACCAGGGAAACTTATATCACTTCCAGGATGTCACTGTAAGAAGTAGAACCCCGGATCCTTGTTCAAACCAGAGCCCACCTTGCTTGCCCAGGTCTGAGGGTGCATCACAATGAATTTTCAGTTGAAACCATCACTCCTGGACTCATCATTCTAGATTTGGGGATCTTTTTCTGGTCAGACCCATCTGCCACATTCTCCCCTTCCACCTGCCACACCCCACCCATTCTATCACAATTCACCCCTGCCCTATCTGACCCTAGGGCCACCCTCCTCACTCTGGATTTGGACCCACTTCAAAGCCTAAAACCTGGAAACCAGGAGGACAAGGGAAGTGACTGAGAGGTCTTAACAGCTGAGCTGTCAGGAGAGCATACTCACTGGCCCCAAAAGCATTCAGGAGAGGAGGCTAGCCATGTCACCACATGTGCATGGACCAAGCCTGCTGTGGGCATAAGGATGACCACCAGGCTGTTGAGTTTTGCATCCCCATGGCATGGTAGTACTGGCTGAATACTTTGCTCCCATGTTCACCCCTGGCCTGGCACCTTCTGAGGGTCAAGTGGGTCCTGGGCTTCCCAGATGGCAGTTTGGGATGGAGCAGGCTGAAGAAGCAGAAGCTGAAGCCTTGGTCCAGCTGGGATGTCCCAGTCAGGAGGCTCTATGAAGGTGAAAGTGTCTGAGGATTTGAAGTGGTGACCCTCAGAGGGTGACTGCGTGGATGGTTTCTGCTGCTTTCCTCCTTCAGGCAAAGCCAGGAGACCTGCTGCATGTGTGGTCTGTGTGTGTGTGTGTGCAATCATTGTTGCTTTGAAATTCATCTTTTTTTTTATCTGAAGCTTCAAAACTTTTGTTTTTGGCCTTCTGTTAATTTCCTCTTCTGATTGTATTTATCATTTCTTTTGTCAATAGCTTTTGTTGTTGTTAGGCCACTAAAAGGAATTTATTTGGGAACTGGGGGAAAGGACAGAGCTTGCTGAGAAATGGGAGAGAAAGATGGAAACACACACCCTCTAGGCAGAGAAAGAATGCTCTGCCACCTGTGGTTACCTTTTAAACTGTTAATTATTCCACCCCCTTGCTAATTTTAAGGGGATGGGCCCCAGCAGTTATTGGTTACCCCACCTATGGTGGGGGTCAATGATGAGTCCTGTCTGGAATATCCAGGGACAAAGGGAGGTCCCAGAAAGAGAAACTGGGACCTCAAATTTACATTCAAGTTCCCAGCAAGGTCTTGCAGCCATGTTGTCTGCTGGTCATGTTTTCTCTCATTCATGTTGTCTGTTGGCCATATGGTCTGCTGCCCATGTGGTCTGCCAACCATGCAGTCTGCCAGCCATGTTGTGACTCATCTTCTCCTCTGTTACCTTGAACTAACCTGTCTCAACTACTCTCACAGAGATTTCATACCATTACTCTTAAGTGGGTGCTGAGGGTTGATGATCATTCTTCTGTAGTTACTTCCTGCTGTTTAGGTGAGTAGTCCCTGCTGACAAGGAATAAACCTCTCTGGCTAGTCTATCGAGGTTAAGGAAAGACAGGTCTTACACTGTGGTTGGAACTGGCAGAAATCCCCAAGTTACTATCTTGTTTTGGAAGGTGCTGATTCTAGAAGAAATAAACTTAGAATTTTGAAGATACACACCCCCACTAAAAGGGTAAAGAAGATGGTGGTAAGGGAGCCCATAAAGAGGTCAGCTATGACATACTGGACCATGAGAATGAGAAAGGCCAGGTGCTTCCAGAGGCTGCATCCTCCCAAAATTGGTGGACTTCATTTTGCAGGATTTGAATGCTGCTTAGTACTATTCCAGAGTGACTTATATAGAAATAGCATTTTTCTTGAGAAATAGGTATCCCCCCACCCCACCTCACCCCATGCTGCTGTTAGCATGTTAAGGGCTTTGCAATTTTGCAGTACTAAAGCAGCAAGAGAGTTTGTTTGCTGCTTTAGGACTTCTAAGGCACAGCTAGTTTCTTCTATGCTACTAGTTAGCTCTAGGGAGAGATTGCAGTAGATAGTGGGGTTTGGTATAAATTGCTGATACCAGTTTTCCATGGTGGTGGTTATGTTTAAGACAGCTAAGAAGGGGATGAGAAGAGGCATTTCCCTTTTAGTTATTGTACAGGGAAAACTACAGGAAATGAAAACAGACAAGATTTTTTAAGGGGAGTCTGGCTTGCCTTCCCCCTAGTATTATGTGTTTTGGCTAGATTTAGGGGTAACAGCTGGCTTTGACACAGACACTACTTAGCTTTGTCTCTTGAAGAGATATTTCAGGTCATCCAATGACTGGCACTTGTACATCCCATCAGGTGCTTTTGGTAAGCTGGCACATGCTTGGTCAGCTGGCTTCTCTGAGGATAAGTGCACCCAGCTGGCAATCACTTTATCTTTAACAGTTGTGGGAGTGATCAGAACCACAGAATAAGGTCTCTTCCATTTTTACTCTAATTGAGAATGAGGTCAATGTGTCAGTCAGCCACCCAAACAGTTAGAGCCCTTTCTAACCCCTCGAGCTACAGTGTTGAATCCAGAATTTCTGCTTAATGGGTCCATATCAATAATTTCAGCCTGATCCAATTTTATATTCCTTCCACCATTATCCTATACCCTTAGTATCCATTCCCACACATATTCCCCTGATTCTTATCTATATAAGATGGAAAACTCATGCAGTTCTTTCAGAGTATAGCATACTTCCTCTTGGGTCACACTTTGTATTTCACCTTTGGGGTCTTGTTGTGATTTTAGTCTAGTAACAGGTCTCAAAGACAAAAGGGCTGGTGGGGGTGGGTAAAGAGAAGGATTGGAAATGTCTTGCAAGCTACTGACATCAGGACATTCCTTTGCATTTTCTTCTGGTGAGACAAGATTAATCTCTTCAGGCAGGGGTTGGAAGGCAGTTTCCTCAGAGCAGACTGGAGGTTGGGTAGTGCATGATGGAGTTTGGCTGGTACCAGCCTCAGGGCTGGGAGGAGGTCCAGACTCCCTGGGGCAGGCTGAAGGCTGGATGATACAAGGTTGACAAGGTATGGTCTCCACAGGACAGGCCATTGCAGGTTTATTTGGTAAAGTCTCAGCAGAATTTAGGGTTCCAATGTCCCCACCAATGTTATCATCATCCCATATGTCTCCATCTCAATCCTCAGGGTTCCACTCCTTTCCAATCAATGCCTTCACATTAATTGCAGAAACCCTGTGGGTTGAGATTTTGGTTTCCTCTGTAATTCTGCTACTCGTACAATGAGTCTGTGTTTGATTCTCAGATATCTCAAGTCTGTGGCTACAGGAGATAAGATTTTCTTTCAGGACACA
>PVKH010010399.1:0-18276 GCA_004027955.1 Chaetophractus vellerosus | reverse complement strand
CCTACATATACCTCAGTTAATCATCTACTCTGTGCATGCGTCAACTTGATGCCCAAAGTTGCTCTGGGACACCCACATATTGGGTCATCTTAGGGTGCCAGGAGCAGGCCAGCAAGCTTATTACTCTCACTGGTTACTGTGGATTTTTTTTGTGGGATCACATGAGATCGGACATCCAGAAGGAGCTGTGACACTGATTTGGGGTGGCCCAAAATGTTTATGCAGATATGAGCCCCTCAAAAAGTATTTGTCCAAGGCTCCACATACTCTAGGGTGACCCTGACTGCCTTTAGACTCTCTGAACCATTCATAAAAATAGATATCTTCTAGGGAGGATCTTAACCCAATAATCTGTAGTCCAGCATAATATTATTTTAAGATCCCTGAGAAGAGAAATCATGATTCTTACCCTTATGGCTTCCCAGAGTCTGGCACAGTGCTGGGAAAGTCATAGACATGAAAAATGTATTTGATTGATATTGAGGTCTCTTTTATCCCCATCCACCTAGCCATCCATCCATCCATCCCCTCAGTAACTATTTTTTCCCAATATATTACTTCCTGCTTGCAGACCACAGGTGGGATCCCAGTTTCTAAAGCACAGTGGGCTAGAGATTGATAACATTACTAAATGTTCACTCTCAAAAAGACACGTGGACTAATATGGACTAATAAATCAGGAAAACTGTACTGGAGAAGGTGTACTGAGGGAATTTCTCCAAGATTGAGACTCACATGGAGGAGAGAATCTTATTCAAGCTTCAAGTAAAACAGCATTATCATTTGCCCAGAATTATAGAGATGCAGAGCTGACAACTTTAATCTCCCTAAAAAAAAGTGTACTTGCTTCACTCAATAGAATGCCAAGAACATAAAGTATGTCTAATTCTATTTTTATAATTGAGAAAGCATAAAAGTTATTATCCTGCTACAGATTTATTTGAAAAGAAAATAACCATTTTTCTGATTATAATAGATTAGGTTTTTTATTATTATTTTGTTGTGGTGGTTTATATTTGCAGGAACACTTGAGCCACCTTAAAGAAGGGGGAGTTTATTGTAAGAGTATGCATCCATTATAATTGGCACTATGAAGCCAGTAAGAATAGAGCCAACTTTAGGGACCAGCTGTTTCTCTCGTCCTTTCATCACTCTTGAAAGAAGGAGCCATCTCAAGGTCACCAGCCAACCTAAGGATGGAGTGACCTCAGTTCAGATAACTATCCCACCCAATCAGAGGGTAACCAGAGCTGAAAGAACAGCTGTTTGCTGAAAAAGGCTGTGAGTGTGACAGTTTCATCTTGAAGGGAAGTTTGGACACTGCATCAGACATGTCAAATATAAAACATTTAGAAAATAGAACTGTAAGGGAAAAATCTAAAACCTCCAAAACTCCACCTAGAGATAACTGCCATGGATACGCCAGATTTCATTCAAGTTTCAATATAGGCATGCATACGCTCAACAATTTTCAACAATTTTGGATAATGTAATTCTATTTTATAACTTGACATTTTAGTCATGAATTATTACATGTATTTTTACGTCACTAAATTACTGAAATTCAGTTTTTAATGGTTACATAAAATGGCTATCAAATAGATGCACTATAATTTATTTACTCAATGAATATTCACAATGTTTCTGATGTTTTAACTTTTTTTTAAAACAAGGCTACAGTGAACATCTTCATAGCTGAGATGTTGTATGCATGCATCCATGGTTTCCTTAGGATATATTTATATATATATATATTTATATAACTGGAATTGCTGGGTCAAAGAAGATGAATTTTTTAAAAGCTATTGAAAAATATTGTCATTGTAACAGAAAACGATGCCAATTTAAAATCTTAGAGGCCATGTGTGGTGGTTTAGAGCTATGTATACCGAAAAACATCTACTTAAACTTAATCCGCTCCTGTGGGTGTGAACCCAATGTAAGACCTTTTGATGAGGTTACTTAAGTAAAGATGTAGCCCATCTCAATCAGGATGGGCCTTAATGCTATTACTATATACTATTATAAGCAGAATGATATTCAGACAGGTAGAGAGAAATCCACAGGAAGAAAGAAGCTGAAGGTCACTGTACCAGGGAAGAGAAGGGAGAGGCCCAGAGAGGCCACCAGTGCATTTCTATGTAACATAGAAGCCAAGGACCAAAGATTGCCAGCAGCCAGGTCCAGGACGCCAGTATCTGGGAAGAAAGCATTGCCTTGATGATGCCTTGATTTGGTCTTCTCCTAGCCTCAAAGCTATTAGCCAATAAATCCACATTGTTTAAGCCAATGCATTGCATGTTATTTGCTTGAACAACCAGGAAAACTAAAAGACCATGCATGATGTATCTCTTTTATCATACCCTCATGAATACCAGGTATTATGCCTCTTTACTTATTTTTCATTTTTAGTGTTATAACTTATTATAGTTGATTATGATCCACATGCAATTTAAAAGGGGAAATTGCTGCCATGAGTTTGATTGATCCCGTAGGATATTCAGATATTTAGGAATAAATATCTCCCCATAAGTCAGCCTCTTTCCAGGTTTCACTGAGAATACATGGAGATACTACTTTTGGAGATCATCATTTTCTGTTGAAGAGACCCTTCTATGTTAGTTTTGATGCGTCAATATTTGTGTGGACCTCAGCGTTGGCTATTTCTGGCCTATCAAAGATTAGGAGTTTAGTAAATGAGTGGATCCTTTTTGCCATGAACAATTGTTCTGCATAATAACATGCACTTAAATTATGTTTTACTCTAAAGCCAAATGTGTAGAGGGTAGTTTTGTTTGTTTCTTTGCTTGCTTGCTTGGTTGAAAAAAGAAATACCATAATTTGGCTACAGCATCTTTTAATCAAATTGATGAGTATGCTGATAATTGACTAATACATGAGTAAAGTCAGTGCTATATGTCGAAATTCAACTTGAGTCCTTAAAAGTCTCTTTAGGTAGAAGAGCTGGTGTTTCCTCTCTTTTCTTAAATATTTTTGCAGTAATTTGTTATTTTTCTTGGGTCACATCTCTTTGGAAAGATGCATCTGTTTAAGTAACTGCTTACTTCTGCACACTGCCCCAGGTTCAAAGGCAGAGCAATTAATTCAATTGCACACTATTCACACTGCTCCCAAGTAAGTACTATTCCCATCCGTGTGTGACTGTTTTTCTGGTCTTTGCCACAAGGAGTTTCTACACCAGACCCGAGTCTTTGGAGTCCTCTCTACCCAATCTCATTTGCTTCTCATTAAACCAGAGCCTTTTGAAAATACTTCAGTAAGTACCTTTGATCCCTCCATGTTTCTCAAGGATTTGTCAGTTTCTTCCAAACAGCTGACAGATTTCTGGGAGCAGCCAGTCCTGCTTGGAAACACTTTATGCTGATGTCATCTAAGCACCCAGTGAATGGGCCTTTTGGGGGATTTAGGGAGCATGGGTGTCTGGAAGCCACATTGGTCCTGTGCTCCATTTCAGACTTCCAGACATATGCTCTTTGCTTCCTGCAAATGAAAATGTTCTTTCAGAAACAATGGGCTTTAATTAAAATATAAGCACTCCAGGGTGCTTATTTTCCCCAGTCCATGCTCTCACAAAAGCATTTCTTTCTTACCAGAGCAGCCCTTCTTCACCTTTCTACAATTTTTCTGGGTGAGCATCTTGAGGCTCTAGGGCCTTTATATCACTGCAGAACTGTCAAGCTTTCAGTGATGAAGAGTGAAGATTCAGACCCACACTAACATTCACATGGAGATTGAGTTCTCCGGGGATAGTGCAATGCATAAAGAGTTCTGCCTTCAGTTTGAATCGTGTCTTTTGAGCAGGTCAGTAAGCATCGCTGAGTTTCAGATTCCTCATTTGTAAAATGGAGTTAAAGTTACCAGGATTGCCTATTTTCTCAAAGGTGAATTATGATTTTAACTGGGAGGGGATATGTGACAGTTTGAAGTCATTTTATGAATCCCAAAAAAATTCTGTACTTAAACTAATCTATTTCTGTGAGTGTGATACCCTTTGATTGCATTAGATTCACTTTAGATAGCTAGATTAGATTACGTTTGATTGGACTACATCAATGAGACATAATCCAGCTTGGGTCATTACTGTCTTGCTGGGTCTGATATAAATAGAGACACAGAGAGCAGGAGACATGGAGGAAAAGGAAGCCACCACATTGATCCTGCCGTGTGAGAGAAAGAGGACTGCAGGAAAACCGAGAACCCCCAAGGGCTGAAAGAGATCCTGGAGTCTGGAACCAGTAAAGCACCGAAGCATGGAAAGAAACCCGCTTGGGCTGGGCCCATGGAGCAGCTCAAAGTCAGGAGACTGGCCCTGCCACATGCCCGATAGCTCACAGCTGAACTTGGGAAGAAAGTGGAGCAGCTGAGACTGAGAGAGGAGCCCGGAAAGAGACAAGCCCTATGCCTGGTTGCTCACAGCTGAGCTCTGGGAGCTGGACTCCAGAAGATGGTGAGCCTGGAGGCGAAGGCAGAGACCTAGGCGGAGATGGGTGGCCATCTGGCTTTACCACGTGGCAGCTGACTTTGGTAAGAAATCATCTCTGTTGATGCTTTGATTTGGACTTTTCACAGCCTCAGAACTGTAAGCTTTTACCCTAAATAAAAATTCGCATTATAAAAGCCAATCTATTTCTGGTACTTTGCATTGGCAGCCTTTGGCAAACTAAGACAGGATAGTACATTTAATTTGAAAAAAAAAAAAGAAACAATTTAATACTGCAGTACATTTTGTATTTGGAAAATGAAAACATTGATACTTTTTAATGATATAAGCTATGCAAGATAAAGCTTAGTAACATAGTTTCCATTTTTAAAGTTTGCTCAATTACAGACTTGATAGCCATGTGGCACCATTATTCCCTTGGCTCTGGATTTTGCTATATAACTTTCACCTCAGCCCTTTTAAGTGTCAGATTCTTAACCTAGAAAACAAACAAACCAGGAAAATAATAGTATCTCCTTTATACTTGGACTCACTAAAGGAGATGAGGCATATGAAGTACTTTGCTTGGTGGCTGGCACAAAGCTAATCCTTACTGAGAATCATTAATATTATTAATGTCTGCTAGCTCTAAAATTTTAAAAACTGAAATTTAATTTGTCCATGGGAAAAATCATCTTTGGAAAAGCACATTCTTTAAATGGGAGTGTTAGTTATGAAATAGGATGAGGAGAACTGGGTGATGGTATTGTGAAGCAGTTCATTCTGAGGGAAACTGAGAAGATCAGAGAGACCAAGGAGGATGAGCTAATGCAAGAGTTGACTGAGCCAGACTTGAGTACAAAAAAAAAGATATGGGGAGAAAAACCAATACTGACATGGTAGAAAAATAGAGTGACCACATACCTGATTGCCCAAACCAGGAAAATTTTGAGAGCCAAAGAGGAAAGATGTTTGAAAATAATTGAATTATATACTTTTAAAATATATGAATTTACTCGCTGATAAATTAGTTTTTTAAAATTTATGTACCTATAAAGGTTTTCTATTTAAAAATAAAATTTTCTAAAAATTAACATATATCTATGTGCATTAAAGCAAAATTAAAAGAAAATTGTTTTTATTGAATATTAAAAAATGACACATGTAGAAAACTACATATCTATCCCTGTTTGTCACTGTTTTTTCATATAGTCTCACTATCTTTATTTTTTAAATTTCCTGCAATCTTCTTCAGAGTTGTTTTATGATTAATGAATTTAAGATTGACCCCTCTGATTGACTTTCCTGAAGATAATATTTTATGAGAAAATATTCTGTCTACAAGTGATGGAGACATTTTTAAAGCTCATTTCAAATAGTACAGAGAGAAAACATACTGCCTTGCCTTTTAAAAAAAGTTATCATTAGCTTTGTCACAAAATTTTGGAGTTTAGTTACTCTCTGTATTTTTAAACACAGTTGTACATTTTTATCACTACAATGTCTATACCAACTGATAGACTATCAAAACTTATTTGGACATGAATGTGAAGTATGAAGGCACTATAGCAAATTCCAAATAAAGGCATACCTCAGAGATATTGCTAGTTCAATTCCAGACCACTGTAATAAAACATATATCATAAAGCATGTCATACGAATTTTTTGGTTTCCCAGTTAATATACTGTAGTATGTTAAGTGTCATGTCTAAAAAAACAATGTACACATCTTAATTTAAAAATACTTTATTGCTAAAAAATGCTAAGCATCATCTGGGCCTTCAGCAATGTCGTAATCTTTTTGCCTTGATGTTGATGGCTGCTGACTAAGCAGGGTGGTGGTTGCTGAAGTTGGGGTGGCTGTGGTAATTTCTTAAAATAAGACAATGATGAAGTTTGCCACATCGGTTGACCCCTTCTTTCACAAAAGATTTCTCTGTAGCATGTGATGCTGTTTGATAACATTTTACCCACAGCAGAACTTCTTCCAAAATTGGGGTCAACCACCTCAAACTCTGCTGCTGCTTCATCAGCTAAGTTTATCTAATATTCTAAATCCTTTGTTGTCATTTCAACAATATTCACAGTATATTTACCAGGAATAGATTCCATCTCAAGAAACCACTTTCTTAGCTAAGAAGCCACTCCTCATCCATTAAAGTTTTATGATGAGATGAAGGAGAACTTAGCAATCATTTAATCCTACCCCATCACTTTACGTTAGAGTAAATGGGGGCATAGCGATCTGACTTGATCTTGGTCCCTAAGTATGAGTTAGGCAGAACCTGGAGAGGAGCCAGCTCCCTCTGCCCTCAAACCCATACTTTTACCACCAGACTACAGTGGTTTTCCTGGATAAGCACTGGGGAAGGTGACTGCTTTGGGAGGTGCAGTTTAGGGGGTGAGATGGATGAATGCTTCCCCACATGGTTTCTGCAGGAGGCTTCATGCTCCTTCATGCCTAGTACTCTGGTGACTAAGATCCCTGGCTGCAAATCTCAGGTACCAGCACTTAAGGAATCAGGTACCTCTTGTACCCTGTGTGTGGATAATGGTAATACCATTCTAACCCCAAATTCATTCAGATTGCCAATTAGTTTGGATATGATAAGATAACATGTATTTGCCATAAAGTGAATAATTCCTTCCCCAATACAAATAGGCATAATCTATTCATAATCATGCTCTATTTTGTCTCTAATCTTTTTCTTGATGCCTTCCTGTCTTTTCCCCCAATACATACTTGAAAATATCTTCTTGAAAAACAAAGAGCCAATAAGCAAAATAGCTTTTCAGTATAAAAACGTCATTGTCTAAGGGTGAGAGTCTGGAGTCCAGGTCCTTGGGCTGGTTCTCAAAGGCAGATCGACCTTGTCTGTCCCTTGACATGTAGGCACTTCTATTTACAACCAAAGAGTAATCAATATGTAAAGCAATAATAGGTGGAAGGCAAAAAATAATAATAACCCACTTTGTAGGTATACTAAAAAAGTTTGGAGTAAGTTTAGATCTGAAGCCTGCATTATTTTATCAACAAATTTTCTTCAAGCTCTGACATTATTTGTTAAACTGCATTAACTTTAAAATGCCATTGGCATCTCTTTGACAACAGATTTCAATCTTCTGATAATTAAGGGAAGTAGCACTGAGTACTTACCACATGCCACAAACTGTTCTAGGTTCTTTTGCATTTTATCTTATTTAATTCTCGTAGAAAACAGTCAAGGTGGGTGCTTTCATCTCTATTTTATAGGTAAAAAAACTCAAACAAAGAGACTATGTAATTTTTCTAAGGTCACTAAATAATGGAGCCAGCATTCATATCCAAGTATGTCTTGATCTAAATAGCATCCTCTTTACACTGTGTCACATTGTCTCCCCCAAAACACCATTCCTGGATCACTTTTCCCAAGTAATACGGGTAGAGTCTAGACATTGTTTTTTCCATAGTGTGATCCACGGATAATGTGTGTCAGAATCACCAGTGATGCTTATTAATTATGCAAATTCCTGGACCCCATCCCTGAACTATGGATCAGAATTTCAATGAGTGAGGTCCCAGGCATTTCCTATGATCTCTGCAATTCGAGAACCAATGGTCTACATCCTGATACAGTTCAGAAAGAGTGGAATATTAGAGAACATTCAAAAGCTGGACTGAAGAAGTTGATATTTACAGCAGGCACTATCAGTGCCCTGTCCATATCCCCTGAGCTTTACCATGTCGCTCCAGCCAGCCAGCCTCAGTCACTAGCATCTTCATGCCTTTGCCTCGGGGCTTTCCCTCAAGGCTTGGATGGGAACTCCTTCTTGTGCGCATGGTAGACCAGAGTACCAGGGAATTAACTACCTGCCCCCGCCCCCAAACCCTGGCATCTCCTAATCAATGACTTGGTGAAGGAGTTAGTATATAAATACTCAGTTTTCTTACCCCTTGTGTGGTTGACTCTGAAGCTTGTGCACTACACTGTTTTCTAGAGATCCTCTAGAGGATTGAACTCCAGTCATTTGCAGTGGTAGCTGGCTTAATAGTTCACCTTTTATTTGTTTCCTTCTCTTCCCTGTCTCATTCCTTCACTTACTACCAATTACCTGCCTTCCCCATATATACTACTGGTACTTAAATCCTTGTCTCTGGGTCTGCTTCTGGGGAAAACAAGACAATGTCCAACTGAAAACGCTCCAATTGTAGCATTTACCTGTATGTGTTGGGGTATCAAGTTTCCCTGCCCCTCTCTTCACTAAGAGAGCTGTTAGTCTCTGAACTAATTTCAACTTTCTATGATGCTGCATAGTTAGGAAATTACATGCTAAATGCTCTATGGAAGTTTCTCTTTGGCGTCTTCTCAGCCGATCAAATCCAGCCATTCTTCATAGTGAAGTGAAAAGAGTATAGGATTGTAAAATCAGGCAGACTTGGTTTCAAATCCTGAATCTTATATAAGTTTACTAGTCTTGTGATCTTGGCAAGTTTCTAAGCATCTCTGAGCTTCCATGTTCTCATCTATAAAATAAGAATAAAATCTACCTCAAATACTTGTTGAGAGGATTATTTGACCATATATATGTAAGGTGCCTGATACATAATAGGTGGTTAAGGAATGTTTGTTTATTTTCTCCCTTCCTTCCTCAGGTCTCACATCTTTCCTGAAGGCTTCTATTACCTCTCTACCCATGGTGAGCTACAGCTCCTTTATCTGAATGTGATTGTTATTATTGACCAATTGACCATGCCTTTCATGTTTATCTTCATGAAAAATTAACAATACCTAGCAATAACTAATGTCTAATGTCCTCTCTACAAGTAGACTGTAGATCCTTTGACTGCAACTGTATCTTAAATAAGTGTATGTCCTTCTGATATTATGGCTTAATATTTCACTTGTATTTGTTGCCTTATAGAGAAGGTGCTTGATAAATAATTTTGTTGAATTGTTAACAAATCTGTGATAATTAGAAATCTCAGTAATTATCCATATTTGATCTTTACATGCTTGGGATTATATCAAGACTCTACAGTTGGCCCCACTACTGACAATGATGAACTTCTTCTCTGGAGTTGATGGGGAACTAAAATCAAACATCCCATTCTCCCAAGGAGGGCTGTAATTCCCATAAGACTGAGAATGTGAAAGGTGTGAGATTCAGCAGGAGGTGATTTTGTAGAACTTCTTGCCACACATGAAGGTTATAGAAAAATGAATCCTGACTAGTACTTTTCCTCAAATGGATATGGTTTCTTTGGAGGAGGCAAGGAGTTTCAAGAATATGAGGTCTCTTTGTGCAAAAACTGGAACTCTGCTTCACTCTGTTCACTCCCTACACTGGAATCTGGTTCAATGACTAATTGTTTACTTATTTTTCTTCTTCATCCACCTTGCTCAATCCCTGCATGATATTACTAATATTCATTACCACATCCTGAAAGGGATCCTTAAAGCCCCTTTTTATACTGTTTTGTAAAAAATACATGTAACACCTTATTCTTTTTTCAGTTAGATTTTTTCTGCTTCCTCTACTAAATTATTTTTGCGAAATAATGTCTATGACTTTCATTTAAAATTCAAATTCTATTGCCTCCTTTTACAAAGTCAGGTCTATTTACAACTTTCTAACTTTGTTTCATATTCTGTAGTTGCTGGAGACATACCTGGACCACAACCCATCTTTGAATATATTGGAGACAATCAAGTATTTAAATCATCACCAACAAGAATTATTACCAGTATTGCAAAACAATATGATGGACCCTGCCTCTCTTAGTGTGTCGGCTTAAAACTCAAGAGATTTTTTAAAATTTACTTCTTCTCCCCACTATTCCTTTCTCCAGGCTTAAAGTACTTTTTTTCTTGGAACTGGGTTCTTTTGCCTGCCATTTAAGTTAAACTCAGAGGAAAGGTCCCAATTCCTATGGGGGAAAAGCCAATGATACGTGTACACTCAGTCACATTCACTTCCCTTTAGAGCTTGCACTGAGAGAAATATAAGCATTCTTCAGTTGTTAGGACAACATACTTCCCTGACCCCATCTGCCTTCAAGATCTGCCCATCATCATAGCCTCTACATATGTTCTATTTTGTGGATTCTGAAGCAGAGAGAGGTAGGTAAAGTGAGTGGACTTCTTGAGGACTTCAATTAAATTGTACGTGGACCATTCAGAGGTAACAAAGAACATTATTCTGCTTAAACAAGATCCAGGGAGCTTATGGGGAGTGGAAGGACCCATCCATAGATTTGGCACCCAGCACAACCACTCTGGTTGAGTAATGTACATAGTAGAGCTCTGAAGGAGATGGGCCTGGTTTCAATATCACACTCTGGTCTTATAGTCCAGCAAAGTGCAATAAGTGGAGTTCAGGAAAATGAACTACAATCTGGGGAACATATGAAGAACGATCAGAGAGTGATTTATAATATTCTTCTTGGCAGTGAGAAAAGTGTTGGGTGAAGAGCAATATGCAGAGGGAATCTATCTTGTCCTATTGTGGTCTGTAATTGTGTTCTTTTCTTGTAGCATTTAGATACCAAACCCAGGTGTCAAGTATATTGATAGCCTCCAGTTTCACTTAAGTGAAGTTCCAAATCTTCCCTGGATCACTTAGTTCTAGATGTTGGACAGGCCGAAGAGCTTTGCCTAAATGAAGCTTTCATTACTTTCCACCCCTATCATTATAAAGTTTTTTTTACTTGCATCCAGCTGGAGTTGAGATATATTATTCGGCCACACGGTCTTGGGGAGTGTTCCTCATAAACTGACATCTGACGCAGTCTTAATAAATAAAACTTCAGAGAAGATGAGGTACATGTTCCCTAACTGCTAAACTTCACTTCTGAGGTCAATAGAAGAAAGATATCTATATGAAGACTTATTTCTTTTTAACTTCAATTGCCAAGAAGAATCAGGGTACTTTTAATTGACAGAGGAAGGAAATTATATATAAAAAAAAACTCCTGTCATCTTCTCCTCATAAACAAAAGCTTAGAAAAAGACCAAAGGATTTTAAAAGCCAAAAGCTCCATCCAAGATGTTTAAAAAGACTAGATTTTTTTTTTAAGTTCCTAATCATAGGGAAAATGGAACAAATACTCACTTTTCCCATTTCATAACTTTCTGGTCACTTATTCCATTAGAGGAAAATAACATTTGATTTTGTAATTTGATGTCATTTCTCACATAATTTTGTACAGTGATTACATACAAAAGCAAAAAAAAAAAAAATGACACGTATACTCCTGAGAATGCTTCTAGTTCTTGCTGAGGCATGCCGGTTGGTACCGTGAACTGGTTCCTTCCCAGAAGCCCTTTGAATCCTCACTATGATTCCAAAACAGCTTCCAGTCCCAACCTCAACAGTCAATTGATCATCATGATTTGAAGAACACAGGGTGGTTTCAATCAGTTTGAATGAGAACCTTGTTAAAAAATGTCCTACTGTTCTGGATGAATTATATTCCAGTATACCAAGAGAAATTAAAGAAGCTCTCCACCACCCACTCTAGGTGGTTCCTTTGAGAATTAAATAAGATGTCTTGGCAAAATGCCTGTCACATAGTAAAATTTCAACAAATACTGCTTTCCTTACCTTTTCTCAGCACTTCAGTTTGTTATTCAAGGGATGCTAATGATACATGATATTCAGTACAATTATTTAAACCAAACTTTATGTGAGAAATGAAGCATTTAAATGGGAATAATTTTTTTAAATCTTGTTTTTCTCTGATTATAAAAGTAATATATATTCAGTGTATAAAATTTGGAAAATACCTGAAAGTATTAAAAGGAACATAAAAATTACCCAAAGACACCATAGTTGACACTTGGTTGTCTAGCCTTTTCATTACCCTTGTTTTCTTTCTTTCTTTACTTTTTAAACAAAATTAGGGTCACACATCACAGTGTTTTATACCCCAGTTTTTGTACCTAGCAATGAATGTATTATAAATATTTTCATGTCGTTAAATATTCTTCTAATGTTTAATAAATGCATAGTCTACCATTTTGTGGCTGTTATTCATTTATCTAATCTCCTATTTTTAAACATTTAGACTATTCCCAGTTTTTCTCAATTATAAATAATAATCTGATAAAACCTGTTTGTAAATCATTGCTGACTATTTTCTTAGAATAAATTCCTAAAGTTGGCATTTTGGGTTAAAGGCTATGCATACTTTCAAGAGTCTTACTATATGTAGGGAAAATTATAGGTACATATATGTGTATGTCTGTTGGTTTGTTTATGATAAAAAGATACTCAAAAAGTGTACCAATTCATTTTCCTACCCACAGCTTATGCAAGTGCCTATTTCCCACAAGGAGAACATTTAAAGGTCAAATCAAGAGTAAACAGAGGTGATTCAATCCAGAGAATAAAACAAAGTCATAACCCAAATGAGACAGTTTTCTTCTGCTGCTATATATTCAAACGACTGCGGAAATGCTGAAGAAAGGGAAGCTAAATAGGCACCTCCTACACATATTAAATTTTGTACACATTCTTGAGAATTAAAATAAACAGCATGTTGGAAGGTTTGTGCCTTAAGAAAGCTGGTAAGATGCAATGGCATGAGAGATGATATGTGCTCTTATGCATGCCATCACGTAGCTCCTTCCCTCCCCTCTAACCCACTGAAAATGACAGGACTTGGATTGCTTACAGCTCTGGATATAAGGGAATGATGTTCCCCACATGGCTGAAGGGAAATGGCTTAGACGTGTGCATTCCTGAGGCCAGCTGAGTGGCGTGGTCTTGGTGAATTCTTGTATGTTTAAGGTTAATTTGGAATTGCTCTTCTCCAGGTTTATTATTCACAAGAATTTTCTAGTAGGGAAAAAAAAATGTTTTCCAGGCCTGTTGGCCATCTTTCTATGTGGGTTTGTCATATTATCTTTTTCTTCAAATAATATTTATTCAGATCATGGAAAGGTTGCATGTTGGTTGTATTTTCTGAATTTTTAAAAAATGCAAACAAAGAGAATAAAAAATCTACCAAAATCTCATCATCTGGAAATAGGTTATCATTGTTTTCTTTATGGTATATTGACTTCCAATCTTTTCTTAAAATGCCCTTGTTTTTCTTTCACATAATTGAAAATATTATGACATACTTTTTTTCACTAAATATAATATTATGAGCATTTTTAATTTATAAAACAGTCTTTAAAATTTGTTATTTAATGAGTGTCTAATATTTCATCATATCAATATACTCTAATTTAGTCAGCTTCTATTGTTGAATGTTAAATTTGCTTCCATTATTTTACTAAAATGGATAACACAGTGATGAACACTTTTGAACAGAAACCTTTGCTGCATTTCAGATTATTTCCCTAAGATATAAAAATATGCACTTGTGATTTCTGAGAAGAGGAAACTTGATGACTAAAGCTGGAGCCCAAAAGCTTATTTTTGCCTTATTCATTTATTTTCTGCTTGTGTGTTATATGGCAACAATTCTTTTATAGATTATATTTCTTTGTTTGATTTAAAATAATGGGCATGGTGTCTCTCAGCTTTTATAAGATTCTTCTACTTCAGCTCTCTCACCCTAATTGATTATCATCTAAAAACTCATTCCCGTTTCAAAAATCTTTCCCTGTGTCCTGAAGCTTCGTTGGAACGTCTTTCAGGACAGCCATCTCTCTGATCCTGAAGTTTCCCCCAACTACGTCTGATGCATCCCGCTTAGATGCTGAGACTATTTCCTGGCATGCGGGCTCTTTTCCTGCAGATCTCTTATTTGATCCCAGCTTGGTTCACCTGCTTGTAATGGGAAACCAAAGGTGTGGCTTCCCCAGAGCCCCCATGGCTGCACAGCCTTCTAATCCTGCCCAGCACGAGACTCACACCTGCATCGCATTTACTTAGAAGTCAAAAAGGAAAAACACTCTGAACCATGTCCAGAGAGACAGGGATGGGAAAAAACCATGGAAGTGGTTTAAATTTATAAATTACTACTCTTGAAAATGAAACCAAAGGGAAGCAGAGCTACTGTGCACTCAAAGCCCGTATGAGGGGTAGTGAGCTTCACTGGACTGAGTTTGAAGTTTTGTGTTAAGAGATGCAGGTTCTATTTGAGTTGTGTGAATTTACGAAAGCAATTTTTATCTTCTCAGGCCTCTGTCTACTGAACAGAAAAAAAGAAATAAATGTTACCCACCCTCTCGCTATCAGGGTGTAATCCGTGAAAACATAAAAAATTCATACTCAGGGTTTTGTATTCCTCAGAGGAAAAGGAGTTAACAGATGGCCATTATTCCTAAAACCAGAGCTGAGATAAATCTGGTGTTGCATTTGGCACTATTGCCTAAATACATAACAAGAATTTATTGTTGGCATAGAAGCGCCTTGATGACATGAGGCATGTCTAGAAGTACCATCTCCTTTATGATATATCCAGCCAGTGTACATCAAACACCCCCTGCTGCTCACATAATTGGCCTGACTTCCATATCCTTCAGTTTCCACTTTTGCTTTAGTTCCCCTGCCAGGGCTATACGACATAACATCTCATCACGATTAGGGTCACGAGCACCAGTTATTCAAGCTTAATAACTAGCGTTTATTAAGGTTTTACAATATCCAGTGCAATGTGCTAAAAGCTTCACAGGCATTATAATATATAATCCTTACGACTCTCCTCTGAAATAGTTTTCTAATTTTCTAATTTTACAGATGAAGAAATTGAGACCTCAAGGGAGTAAGACATATGCTAGAGATGAGGCAAAGCAAACCCTATAGGACGTGAACATTTACACATATTGCATTTGCTACCTTCTGGAAGAAGCTATTTTACATAATAATTTTTAACGATAAGCGCGTTCAGTTCTAGGTTGTTATCTTCCTTTTCTGCAGCAGAAATTAAACTCACATGTGCTTTGTTGGGCTTGACAGCTTTTGTTTTGGCTTGTAAACTGTTGCACATTTGGTATGGAAATTATCCAGGGTATATGACTCTCAGGGAGTATGACTCTTAACCCGGACATGTAGTTTATGCTGGAGTCAGGATTTTGGAACTATAGCTCTCCTTTCATGTTTCAGAACTGGGCTCTCTTTCTCTCAGCTTTTTTTTTTTTTCATTCACTAGAAATGTGTTCTTTTATGTTCCTCAGACCTGAAGAATGAACTCTGCCAGGTGAATTTAATATATTACTCTGTTGACCACATACCTATAATGTCTTCCCTCCCTTTTATTTTGAAAGGGGTAACAGTTCTACTAAAATGGTGGTGTAGCTGGTATTTATAGAAAAAAAAGATCCTTTATTCAATGGTGCCTTAAGAAATGTCCTTTAAAAATAAAACTACTTGGTGTGAAAATAAATCCAAAATATCTATGTATATGATTCATATGTGCCAAGGTGATTTTTTTTTCCTTTTCCAAAAATGTTGAAGCCTAAAAGATTTACATGCCAATTAAAATTATTATTGAAGTACTTTTGGAAGTTTTGAGATATTTGTTTTCTCATAGCCTCCATCTCAGCAGAGCTTTTGGATGATGCTCATGGGCAGGCACCCAGAGGTGCCTAAGTCTATGTTGCTGATGAATCATCTGGGGCCTAACAGCTCTTCAGCTCTTAGCCTAATGAAGACCCTCAGCCAACTAGAAAGCCACCACACATGCCCCAGGATATAGACCAAAGGGGTATTTGGGGCAGGAATAATCCAAGTGAGCAACTGAGGTCCAAAATTCTAGGCAGAAGGGCAAGACCAGAGTTGTTTTAATCTAAAATTATATTAGCACTATTGGACATTTTTTTTCTTTTCATTACTTTTAACTTCGTGTACTTCAGAAATTGCTTTGATCATTCATCCATTTATTCATTTCATTCACAAATATTTGGTGCCATTACTAGAGTTGTCCTCAAGCTTCAGTGTCCACTGGACTTATCTGAGGAGACCAGCTAAAATACAAAATCCTAGACCGTGGCCAGAGATCCCTATCCATCTGATCTGGGGAGTTGCCCAGGAATCTTCCTTTTAACAGGCTTTTGAGATATCCTGATGCAGGTGGCCCTTTGGCTGCACTTTGAGAAACAATTTCCTAACATACAAGGGATTCTGCGAGGCCCCAAACAGGCTTACAAAGAGGGAAAACGCCTGTTTTATTCCTCAGGAAACTTCAAACCAAAAAGGAATATAGGCTGTAACATTAAAACAATATTAATAACGGTTGTTACATAGCTGGCATTATTTTAGATTGTCTCTATACATCAGTTCCGTGAACCCTCACAAAAGCATTCTTACTCTCACTTTACAGTGGAGGATATCAAGGTTCATAGAGATTGAGTACCATGTCCACAAGCAGGATCCTGGGCCTGCCTCGCTCCGTAGCCGAACCCTTATCCCCTGGGCTATACTATGTCACCACTTCCAAAAAAAATCACAATATAAGGCCACATGTAGTAAGTGCTGTGGGAATGATTCACATGAGCTGCTTTAATGGGTGCAATGGAAAAGGCACTTACATTGATCAATAACTACTACGCACATCAATATATTTTTAAATTTTAATGTTTCACCACCTACTGAGGTATGAATTATTCTTCCATTTTATCTTCAGTTTCCTCATATATAAAGAAAGGATAATAATATTACCCCACAGGGATTTTAAGAGGACTGGATAATGTAAAGCATCTAACGCAGTGCCTGGCTATAAGCACTCCATAAATGTTAGCTACTCTTATTTAACTATCACTACTCACAGTTGAGAAATCTGAGATGCGGGGAAGCTAGGGAACTTGGTCAAAGTTACCCACCAGCAAGGTCTGGAATCCAAAGCCTTACCTTCCTGACTCCCTTTTACATACTCTGCTACCCCAGCGTCGGGGAGAAAGAAAAAGCTCTTTCAGGTCTGATGATCTGAGAAAGCCTCAAGGATCAGACAGCTCTTGAGTTGGGCCTTGAACGATAGGTAGGGTTTCAAGGGCAGAAATGATGGGGAGGGCAGTTCAATTTTTGCATGAACTATTTAACCTCACTAAAATTATGTCCATAATTTAACAAAGCCCAACTCTCTCAAGACTTCAGCCTTCAGAACTTCTGCCAAGAAAAATTTCAGGCAGGATAAAGAAAATGTCCCTGGATTCCTTCAAGATACTCACGTGAAATGTGCAGGGAAAGCTTGCATATTTAAAGTAGAAACAAGATTGGACTGTAAGTTGCTGCAGCAGATGGAACACCCTGTCCTAAGGAAGCAGGCCACTGACACCCTTATGGGCTTCAGGTGTTGACGTGAGTTGTAGAAAGCTGCTGCCAAGTGGCCTGTCCTGCTCCAAGGGCAGAGTGGAGGGATTTCTGCTGCCATGAGCCTTTCTGGAGGAAACTCCTGGGCTAAAACTGCAGCTCCTAAGCCTTTGGAGTTACACTCACAGAGTATAAATCTCTTGCCAATGAATTGTTCCTTCAGTTCCAATCCACCAAGGAAGAAAGAACCCACAGGAGCCTCATTTTCTACCAGTAAGATCAGGGACTTGGTGAGTGGAAAAGCCTTCCCCAACCTCATATAGCTTCAGGCAGACGCTGGCGCACTGCTCTCCCAGCAACAAGACCAGTGTTCCTTCCCAGCCACAACTCCATCACCCCTGAGGTTTCCTGTTAGAGGGGTAGCTGGGAAAGAACAACTCAACAGTCCTGGCCCCAAAGGAACCCTGGAAAGAAAGGGGCTTTAAACAAATCTCTTCTGTCTCCTGAGAAATCCTACTTCTATTCTATTTCTTTATGGTAAAAGCTCTCTTTTTCATCAGTCTGATGGCTCTTTAATTTCCTCAGTGAGTTCTCTCATTGCATTCATGCAACAAATCTTTTTTTTTTTTTTAAGTTTTTATTACATATCTCCC